>PVLD010035032.1:0-12141 GCA_004027595.1 Dinomys branickii | reverse complement strand
ATGTGGAAGCAACCCAAGTGCCCATCCACAGAAGACTGGATTAAAAAATTGTGGCATTTTTATATAATGGAATATTATTCAGCTATAAAGAAAGACAGTTTTGGGGACTTTGTAGGCAAGTGGTCAAAACTGGAGTCCATACTCATAAGTGAAATAAATCAGCGATACATGTGCAGGCAACATATTGTATCACTGGTGTGAGAACCCGAGCGTGGGAATATAAACTAAGATTCATGAAGGAAATCTGTTCTAAAACAAAGCACAGAAGGGACGAGGGAAAGGAGAAAAGAAAGAGACAAAAACGTATGTATGTATATATGAATATACATATAAGCAGGAGGGCTAACATGGTTCTACTATTGTATTATATCACTTAATGCTAAGCAATAATCGATGACGGGTTATTTGATGAATCTTGTATGTCTGTATGTGTTATCCTGAACACACACTCGAAGATATCGATATGCAAAGCAGAAACTATTGGTGGTTTTTTGTTGTTGTTGTTGTTGTTGTTGTTGTTGCTTGCCTGTTTTGTTTTTTGTCTTTGGATTTTTGGTTTTTGTATTTTTTCTGTTGTTGAGAAGATTAATTGTGTGACTAAATTTGCATGTCTGTATATGGGTTCATATATTTACACTTCGAAGATATCAATGGATAAAGCAATAACCACTGTTGAGACCATGTCACCTTGTCTGTAGATTAGTTGTGACTGTACTATTTTTTATACTAATTGGTGTCTGTTTGTTCGTATGTTTTTGTACTTTTATTTTTTTAAATAAAAAAATAAAAATAAAAAAAATAAAAATCCTACTGGGGATGTAGCTCAGTGGCACAGTGCCCATTTGGCGAGCACAAGGTCCTGAGTTCGATTTCCGGTACCAAAAAACAAAATTTCCTGAATATTTGTTCCCAGTCTGGTGGTTTATGAATTAATTACAAAGGTTTCACCAGATCTTGTAACAAACGACTAGAACTAGGTCCTCCACATACATGACTTTCCTGGCAACATAATCAACTCCTCCATGTAGGGCCCACAGTAACCCACCAAGCACATGGCAGTGCCAGTCATGTGATCCCACATCATCAGAGGTTTGCAAAGGAAAGGACAGCAGGTCACCTGTTGCAGGTGTCCTCAAGCAAAGACAGATGATCAATGAGAGAGACTCAAGAATCAGGAGACGAAGAAGTAGGAGGGAGTACTGGGCAATCAAAGTAATTCAAGCAAGTGAGCAGGGACACCAAGAATCTAGAGGACTGTAGGCTGGGGCAACCAGGAAATGGGGTTATTTGATAGAATGATAGGCATGAGGTGGGGATTCTCAGCTTTAAGAAAAATGCAGCAGCAGTCCCAGTAACGAGCTCCATGAGACAAAGCACAGAGTAGAAGTTGACATCAAAGGATTAATGATCAGAGACTAGTAATTTGCTACACACCACATTGGACCCCAAAGTATGCCATGTCCCAACACATGCATGTGCACTCATGCACACACACACACACACACACACACACAGCTTTCCAGCATTTGAAAGGTTGCCAATATTTAATAATTTATTGGGGCTAAGATACTATTTTTGATTTTAAAAGTCTCTTATTAAATGCAAACGTATTAACTTGAGGTTAAAAAATAAAGCCTTTAATGATTATAAACAGACTGAGCCTAGTCTGTACTGTATAAAACCATCTGAGGTAGGTTTGTTACCCCAAGTATTGAGAGGAAGTCATAGCTCAGCACAAATGTACTTATGGCTGTTAAAAGCTCAATGGTTGTCAGGGGGGATTTAAACTTAGTCCCCTGTAGCGACTCCCTTAGACTCTCCATCACATACTACTACCTTATTCGAATGATGGAGAAGTGATCAGGCTCTGAATGTAGGATGCGGGAGTATGTGATTTTGATGAGGAGCGAGGAACAGACCAAACCAGGAAGCCCCTAACTGCAGACATGGGTGGGATTTGCAAAAGGTCTAGGGCCCTCATAAGGAGATGCCCAGAGTAGAACAGGCCTGTCCCACCATCTGTCTATGGCTAGACCTAATGTCAAACCTGATACCTCACAGATTTCCCAAGGAGTTCTTCTGCCAAGACCATCTAGAACAGCTGTTTAACGTCACATTGACCTTCATCCCTGTTCTAATGATCTACACTCCACCAGTGTCTCAGAACCCAGCATCCCTTCTCCTTCCCAGCCTACATTGAGGAAGGAGTGTGCTTTGGAACCCCCTACCCACCCCTTGCTGCTTCCTGGCCTATAGTGTACATCTATAGAAGCAGCAGGCAGCATCCAGAGTGGAAATTTAAAGAGCTGTTGGTTGTTTCCGGTTCTGAGATTAGCATCAAAGCCTAAATAAATAATGTAATGTTCCTAATCACAGAGTCATACAGATAGCAATTAGGACTGCATTACAGGGATTACTCATACCGAGCTCTGTACCTGAGATCAAACTCAACTAATTTGCCACTCTTATTTTAATTCCATCAATTAGAGAAATAAATTGCCAATAAAAGCTCATCTTCTAAAAGAATTTGTTTTAACCTTTTATAAAGTACTCAGGGAAAAACGTAGAGAAGAGCTTCCTAAGTGACTGCTAATTTATCAATGTTGAGAGAGAAGGCATAAAAAATGCTGCTGTGAACAACAGCAGAACATTGTACCAAATGGGACAGTGCAGAGGTTTCCAGGAGTCTTCTGAAACAACTTCTGCCAACAACGGAAATACCGTGGTTCCTCGGTTCATAAACTTAATTCTTTCCACGATTCTGGTCACACAATTCATTCCATGATTGATTGTAACAAGAAAAGTGGAATGAATTAAGTTCATGAACTGAGATACCACTGTATATGTGAAAATTGAAAATTAGGTTTAGAAAAAAATATTAAAATTAGTTCAGACAAAATTACTGCATTAAGAGGTGGCAGTGAGCATGTAAGCAGAAGGTACTAAGATAGAAAACTGAAAGAACTGGAGGCAAATGTCCAAAGGTAATGAGGAAGACTGGGGCAATTCCCAAGAAGCAGAAAGGACAGACTTCCTCCTTTCTCTTTTTTATTTCACTGGTTGGTACCACTCACATCTAGGGTCTGTCTTTTCTCTTCAGTTTGCAGCTTATAACTCAATCATCCAGACACACCTAGAAACGTGCTCCACTAATCTGCTAGGCATTTCTTGTTCAAGTTGACACCACAATTAACTACCATGGGTAAGGAGGCATGAGAAACATGGGAGGTTCTGAGGAAAGGTGAGTCTACTAGAGTGACTGATGTTATTGAGCGTGGGCTTCAGATCATGCTCTACATAGAGCACTTCTCGGCATTATCTCCTTGAAGTTAATCATCCCCATTTTACTGATTGGGTTTATGAGGCTGTCACTTCCCTAAGGCTGCAGAATTAATGAGTCTCCTAGTTTAGTGCCCAAGCATGGCACAAGGCTCTGGGAACAGATACTAACTTTTCTTTTGGAGGGGAAGGATATGGCATGGAGAGAAGTAGACCAAGCAGGTTCACTAGGGCCCCTTCCAGGCCCTTCATGGACACCACTTACCCTCAGCTTTGTGCCTAGTATCTTGTGATTGTCTGAAGAGACACGGATGACCCAGACTCCTTTAGGAAATCTAAAGGGATGAGCAGGAAAATACACAGTTGCTGAAAAGAAGACTGGCACACACGTCACAGGTGATGGACTGCAAGGAGGAAAGTGTGGAGGGGACTGAGTGGGTTGTTGCAGTAAAGCAAAGCTGGAGAATTGGGTTGTTGAGACCAAAAGGGCAGGAAGTCTGGGAGAAAGTATAACTGGGACATGGCCACAGCTGCTTTAGGTAAGGTGGGGGCAAAGAAGTGGTGTGAACCACCACCATCCTAAGGGTCTGAGCCTGAGGGAATGGCCAGGGAGACATTCACAGTGACAAGAAGGCAGAGGGAGAAAGGAGCTCATTGATAGGCTGGGGCTGACAGAAGACCATGGGTATGACAGCATATCAGCCAACACAAGCCCAGGGTCCCCAGCCCTGATGTTAATGGAGCTGATTGGCAACTGACCAGGCATCCCCGTCCCAGCCTTCATGTTCTTCCCCATAGCATGGCCCTGGTCATGCTGACCCTCTTTTCATATCAAGATAAGGGTGAGACTCAGGGGATGTCTCAGGTCCAGATGGTCTCCTGGTCAAGGGAGCCCAGTTGGACAGGCCAATAGGGAGCAGTGGCCTTGCTGGGCCTACAGACCTTGAGTATTTCTCACCAGGACTTGGTGTCTCTTGGGCCTGACACCCCTTCCTCTATGTTTTAGTCTTCCTGGAAAAGATGAAGGTCATTAAGATCTAGGACAGTCACATGTCCTAGTGGTTTAGCCCACACTTTTCCAGAGTCTATCACTCATGACCCTTGCTTAGAGAGTGAATTCTGGGAAAAAAATAAAGATTATAGTTTAAGAATTTCAGCTCTAAAACCAATTTCTCAAGTCACGCAGCCAGATCTCCTGATTATACAGAAGTCAACTTCAAGTCCTCAAGGCAGGGATGAATCATCCAAGATGGCAGCATTACTTGAAGAATATACCCCACAGGTATTAAGAGGCTAACTTTCATTGTGATTTTCGCCACGATATCTTAGAAGGCTAAAGTTCCTAAGGCAGTGGTGGCAAACCAAAGTGCAACCCCACACCCACCTATGTATCACAAAATGCCAACACTGCAATTAAATCTGAGTATCCGATACTTGGGCTACAAGGGGCAATTTGGCTTGGTGTCCAGAGCACATCTTCTTAGCACTGCTTCTGCCTTGACCTCCCAAGGTTCACTCTAAGTATATATTTATGCCTATAGGGCTACAAATTAATGACTGCTTCCCAACTACTGTATGCACCATAAAGGAAAAGAGCAGATCTGGCTTGTTGGTTTCTATGTCTATGGCCATGGCAGTGCTCTTGGCACAGAGTAGACAACAGCAGCAACAAAATACAATTCGGATGATTGACTATTGTGCCTACAGGAATTCCAAGCATTTGGACTTCTGCACCTAATGTCATTTAAGGGCTAAACATCTGGATAAAGACAAACTAGTTATAGCCAGGGCTAGAAAGACTGGTGTGAACTAGATTAATCTAGGGCTTCTCAATTTTCTTATTTTGTCTAATGTAGTCAGAACTAAGCAATTTCTTTTCCTTTCAGGCTTTGTGAAGAAACAACAACACGCATTATTTAAAAAGCAACAACAAAAATAAACCCTTGTAAGTATTGCACATCCATTTGCAAGCAGAAGATTAATTCTATAACAAGGCCTAGGATATGAAAAAGCAGCTGGTGACATGCAAACCTGGCTGGGAGAAACTGCCTCCGTTCTTGCATAAGGGTCACAGGAGACTGAAGAGCAAATTATTTTCTCAACCCTGGGTCCTTCAGGGCATCAAAGCTCTCTGAAAAGGATTACATACCACAGAAAGTGTTAATGTACCTTATTATTCCACTCTGTCTGATGAATTCTCTGGAATCAATAAAGGTGCTTAACAGTTGAGAATTTCATGAGGCTGCACTGCAATGCTGGCACTCTCTTAGATTTATGTAACACCTATCTTCAGCGAGTCCTTTTGAAGCAATCCTAGAGGATGAATAGGTTCTCCTGCTGTGTGAGCCAGTGAATCATGTCCTTTTGGGGTGGTTTTCTCCTCTGGGGCTGACTGAGCTCTGGGTAGGTAAGAGCTTATGCGAGTATGACAAGTTTCCTGTTTGTCTGCCTTGCCGTTTGTGCAATTTAAAAATGTGTGATGCCGCTAAATATGCCTTCTGAAAGATGAGAAGGGAGCAGCTACTACTCTTTGATGGAGACTCGACTTAATATTTAGCTGGGAAGGTGAGACAGGGAGATAAGAGGGAAAGTGGAAAAACTCTGCAAGGGCAAGAATGCAAAACTCAGTCCCAAGGCAGCCAACCTTTTGAAAAGTTATTTCATGAAGACAAAACTGAGAGCTCAGGGGCATGCATCTCCCTTCCCATCGCAGCTGATATATTCTGGGAAGGAAAAAGTGGAGTTTAAAGGGAAGAAATCCGATTGGCAGAAAAGAGCACAGAGACCATTACAAGAAGTATCTAAAAGCCACTCACTGTTTATGCTGATCCTGCACTTCTTTTTATTTTATTTTAATGTAATACAAGTAGATATTAATAAAGAAAATGTAAAAAAAAAACCTCTTCTTACTTCTATGAAAAAAATTTAAATTTTATAACAAAAGAATTAGAAAATAATGTTAATACACTGTATGCCATAACCTTTTCTGAATAAAAAATGTTTTTCTTTTAAAAAGAACAAAAACAAAATGACAAAAACAAAGACATAAACAAATTAACACAAAAACAATAAAAACCATACAGAATTTCAAAAAAAGTGATAGGAAAGTATCGATGGTTGTTGTATTACATATTGTTATCTTCAAAGTGGTTATTCGGATAATCAGATATAGGCAAGTAAGATTAATCAAACAATTACACATTAACTGTTCCTTTCAATAAACCACTAGAAATTAATAGCACGATTACCTTAGCTATCTTGTGTGTGTATGTGTATATATGTATATGTATATGTATATGTATATGTATATCTATATCTATATCTATATCTATATCTATATCTATATTTTTTCCCTTCTTTGTTTCTTTTCTCTTTTCCTTCATTCCAGTTGTTCTTTCCTTTTAAGCAGTTTCTTTCCCTTTCACAATATCTATTCTATCTTTCAGATTTTATTTACTCACTCAGGCTCTTACACAAGGGAGACAATACAGTGTTTACACATGTGATATATGCCATAATCTTAAAAGAATGGCCAAAATGTTACCAAGAGTACAAATCATAGACAAAGGGCCCTCTTCCAAAATTAACAAATAAATAATAGCACACAACTTTCATCTCAGTGAACTAAAAGAGATTAGTAATATAAATGAAACAAATTAGCCTATATATGTAAAAATTTTTGAAACAACGGAATAGAGAATTTGGGGAATTATTTGAATTTTTCCCTACTTTCTATTTCTCTATCTTCTAGGAATCTCCCCAAAAGAGTTAAAGTCAGTCAAGGATACATGAATACCCATGTTTATAACAGACCTACAATAGCTAGATCTTGGAATCAGCATATATATCCATTAATAGATGCACAAATAAAGAAAATGGTATTTATACACAATGACTGCTCTGCATTAGTAAAAGGTAAACTTGATACATTCACAGGCAAATGGATGCCAACTTGAGAACATAATATTAAGTGAAATGTCAGGCACACAAGCTTAAATATCCCATGGTTTCTCTTATATATAAGAAACTCAAATTATATACATACACAAATAAAAAGTTTGCATTTCTTGCAATAGTTACCCACTTCAAACTCATTCATGAAGATAATCATCAATAATGAAATGTAAAGACCAAAAAGAGGATCATCAAATAAAACAGGCACAGGGAAATCAATGTCCTCTCAATGCTGGAGTGTCCATTGGAGGTGAAGAAGATCTGCTATGGAAAGTTTTTTCACTTTATCTTGTAAACTGCATAGTCACAAGAGATCCTGTAGCTAGACTTACTGCTTTGTGATTTGCTCATCCTTTGATCTCTTAATTATTCCAGGGTCTTTGGATACACAACCCGCTCCAACACAAGCCTTGGCATCAAACAGGTCTTCTGCAAGCCCTACTAATCATGTGTAATTAGCCAAAAGTACAGAATTCTGTCATTTATAAATGTCTCTGAGCCACATAGACCTCAACCACATCCACAGCATTGTGTTCATTTAGCAGAATTGGCAAGAAAAACCTACATCTTTGAAACCCTGTGTAGAGCTCAGTATTGTGAAGTTGGATTGCAACCCTGAGTCAAGCTGATTTTGTGTAACATGATCTTGACAAAGCACAACTCAGGGAAAATAGAGGCAATGATCTCAATGAGACCATGCCAGGGGCTGTCATGGGCAGTGGGGTAGGGCTTGAGTTTGATTCAATCCGTGTGTATTTGCTCAATACTTGGGGTTTTCTTTGCTTATAATCACAAGGCTCCCCTAGAATAGACACATTTAGAGATGTACATTGCATGTACTTCATTTTAGAGGAATTTCTTTTTATCAAATGATGTGAAAACATAGGAAGCACTCTGATGACAGATGTACCTTCTCTCCTACGTGCCTAGGCAGGTGTCTGTTCCAGTCTTATCCCAAGACATCTCAGCTTGGGTCTTCTGTCCCTTTTTTTTTTTTATCTCCTGGCCTACCAAGCATTTTCCTAAGGTTAATAGATTATAGTAAAATCTATCAGGAAACTTTGACAGCTTGATAAACACCCCCTCTTCCACCTCCATACTAATTAATTTCAGTTCTAATCACTTTATTCTTTGTGTGAAACAAAAAAACATCTAAATTTGTCCCTTATAGTCTTTGTCTACCTTCAGATTCCTAAAAATACCTCAAAATATGCATAAACATAAGGTTCTGAGAAGCAAGTTTTATCTTTATCAACCCTTAACATTTTCCAACTTGAAATTTTCACTGAGAGAGAAATCAGATGCAAAACATTTTCCTTTTAGCCAAGGAAACATTTCCCATAGCTTTGTGTTATTGCTGATTCAAAGTAAATTTTCTTATTTTGGCTTCAGATTACATTAGTTGCATCACTTATTTATTATTTTCTTTGAGACCCATTTTGTCTGTTTTTGCTGTCTCCTGAATATATTTATTTCCAGCAAAAAAGCCCTAAATGATGAACCGAATTTTAATCTTAGTGGGCTTCAAATCACTGATGTGTGAATTTTGTTTGCTGTTAGGAATAGGCATTTTAGTAGGGAGAAGTAAGCATCAAATCCTACAAGGGATAATTGTCCTCTGACCACGAATTTACCATCAGACATGTAGGGAAGTTTGTCAGCCACCTAAATGCTTGGACTGTAGGTTATCAAAGGAAAGCAGCAGAAAGCACTATGGCTACATCTAGGACCTTCCTAGAAATGCTAAACAAGGCTTTAGTCAATCTTCCTACTTCTTAAATGAAACACCCGGGAAGTATCTAAGTAATGAGGCAGGGAACAGAGTACCTTAGTAAAGAGAGCGTTGGACAGTGAGTCAGGAAACCTGGATTCTACTCCCTGAGTTCCCACCCACCTAGACATTTGACCTCTACTGGTTTTATCATCTTCTTGCTTCTCTCACTTGTGGAAAGAAAAGTCGAATGAAGAAAAATCTCTTTTCCAGTTTTAATAAACAATGATGCAATAATTCTAAGATGCCTGCCAGTAAAACGGAACAATGAAAATTTGAGTCTGAGTTTCTTGCTCTTTGCACTACGCAAATCTAGAAACCTTCAGCATGAGGACAGGGGAGGAGCAGACTCTAACACCTGGTTAACTCCACTGCTTCTGTGGAAGGCGAGTGCGGAGAGCTAGAGTAGGCAAATGTTGAGGAACTCCTCCTGCATGATGAAGAGTAGAGAGGCCAGCATGGACACGGTGGAGACAACTGCCATGGGGGACTTCTTCCGGGGATTCTGGCCAGTATGTCTCCAGGTTAAGTAGACTCTCTGGAGCAAATGGATCAAATGGCCTTGGTCTTGTACCCTATGGACTTCATTAGAAGACCAAAATTCATTAAAATAAGCTTCATTGATGGTTGAATGAAATTGTTGGTCCTTATCTAAATGAATTGAATTACCTTAACAACTGGCAAAGTCATAATGATTTCTGTGAATATTCCTTGTAGCTTTCTATGGAAATGTTTGCTTTGCATCTTTAGCAACCCAGAAAGGCATTAGTATTTCTTACTAAACATATGAGTGGAGTTCTGCTTTAAAATATGGATTATGTAAAATCTTGCCATAGTTGACTCCATAGCATGAGGAAGACGCCCAAATGATAGAACCTGCCTCCTTCTCCTCCCCTTTCCCCTCTCCTCCTCTCCTTCCTCCTCTCCCTCCTCCCCTTCTTCCTCCTCCTCCTCCTTTTCCTCCTCCTCCTCCTTCTTTTTCAGCACTGGGGATTGAACCTAGGGCTTTCACACTAGGCTATATCCTCAGCCCTTTTAATTTTTATTTTTGAGACAAGATCTCAAAGTCATTCAAATTGGGCTGATATTTAGGATTTATGACCCTCCTACCCAAGCCTCCCAGAGTGCTGGGGTTATAGGCATGCGCCACCACACTGAGCAGAGCCCTTCATTTTGAAGACACTCTGCCCGTCTTCCTACCTCACTTCCAGTCTTTGGATCAGTACCCTTTCTACCTGAATATACATTTCTTTCTGTTTTTCCCCAAAGTGCTAACTCTCTCAGAATGAAAGCATGTGCTGGCTATGCAGGTATAGTGTTTGACTTCATATATTGTTTTTCTTACCTCCCTGCTTTTACTGTTTCAAAGTGAAAGGCTGTCTTGGTAGACTATCAGCCTTGGGGTCAAGAACACATGTCAGGCTCACCTGGGGGAATAGCATACTTGCCTTGAATTCTTCTTGCTCCTCCCTGAGGTAGGAGTTATTAGCTATGTGGGGTACCTAGCTGCAGGTCTGTAATTCATTTGAAAATAGACAACCATCTTGAGACATCTGCCTTATTAGCTTGAGAGGTGGCTGGAATCACTGGAGACAGGAAAGAAGCAGGTGACCTACCCATCCAGGACATCTAATTATGAACAGGATTTTTAACCAAGCTTTGAGCCGATAATCTTCACATTGTAGATTGTTACACTATGACTGAGATTTGGGAATAAACAGAGGAAGTTGAAAGGGAAAATTCTCATAAGGGATGAGAGCAGACTCTCCAAGAGATCTTGCTCTTTATGTGAAAAGAAGGAAATAATTGTCATACAGGTTCTCACATGTAATGAGAGCAATTTGCCCATTTGAGGCAGTATTTCTATTTGCACCCCTCCCCAGGTGAGGTGATAGCTAGTGTATTTGTCTAATTGGTGCCGGTTCCGCCTAGGACACTCTCCATTCTTCCTTCATAAATGCAGCAGTGTTAGAGGAATTAGAGTGGAAATTTTTTACTTCCTTATTATTTGCTAAACAGATCTTACCTGGAATCTTTCCTACATCTTTCGTTGACCCCGAATAGCGTTAGCTTATCCTTATATAGTTATTAAAACATGCCGTTTTCCCCAAGTATCCTGGCTTGGACATTAAGTGACATAGGCACTGCCCCTTTGCCATGTGGATGCCCACAAGCTTTGATTACCTTGATTCAGATGATGAGTTTAAACTTCGTTATTGCCTGCGTGTATAAATAACTCAGGAAATTTTTAAAAAAACCTTCCCCATCGTAAGTTTCCATTAACTGGGTCCAAGGTCAGGTCAGAAATAGGATTTATTTCCCCTGTTTGTCACATCTATTCCCTCCTTGGTCTGAGGCAGGGGTTGTGGTGATGAAGTGATACTCCTCACTTCAGAGGATAATTGTAGGTGATGGTAGCGTGGCCTTGGGGTGTCAGTCATCTATCCCCATGACGGCAGTGAGGAGTAGCTGATCAAAACAGCAGTCACAGCCACTGTGAAAATTGGTTGTAACTACGCCAATATCCTGAACCATTCTGCCCTGTCATCTCTTTACACTTTATTCTCCATACCCACAAGGCACATGAAGGAACCATTCCATTTTGACTAAGGGTTGAATTAGGGATATCCCTGCTGTCTATCTTTGAGTCACTTGTAGAAGTGTTACATCGTTGTGGAACTGTTGTAAAGTCCATGGAGTCCGGTGGGTTCTTTTTTTCTCTACTTACTATTCTGCCATCAAACAACATGAAAAATTCCCTTGATTGTTATGGATGGTTAAGTCCATTGTTTTGAGTCCTAGAGCTATTTTATTGGTGCCCTTGAACTTGCCACTGACATTTTGTCAGCACTCAAGAATCAAGGCACCACTCGCCTGCTCATAAGGGGAATAATCCATACAAATCCAATTCATTTTTCCACTTTTCCCATTTTGTGTGTTTCTTTTTTTTTTTAATTTTAGAAACATAAAAGTACAAAAACATATTGACAAACAGACACCCATTATCATAGAAAATAGTACAATCACAACTAATCTATAGACAAGGTGATATGGTCTCAACAGTAGTTGTTGCTTTATCCATTGATATCTTCGAATTGTAGATGTATGGACCCATATACAGACATGCAAATTTAGTC
>PVLD010035031.1:0-12141 GCA_004027595.1 Dinomys branickii | reverse complement strand
TGACTTCTGTATATGTAGTACTGAAGCAAGCACAAGAATGACTTTTAAGGAGACAGATTTTGCAAATAAGACAAGTGGAGCAGAGAGAAAATCACTTTCCAGGATCACAAGGCAGCAAAATTGTGCTCTAGGCCGCCCTGATTTAGAGGGATAAGAGTTCTAAAGATCCTGGAGATATGGCTACTAAATTCTGAGGCCCATACTTTAGTCAGCACATTTTTTTCTGTAAAAGACCATTTAGTAAATATTTTGGCTTTGGGACTACATGGTCTCAGTCACTACTCTTCAAATCTGCTGTTGCTCCATGAAAGCAGTCATAGACAATACATAAACAAATCAGTTGAGCTGTGTTCCAACAAAACATTATTTATAGAAACAGGCCAAGGGCTGCATTTGGCTAGCAGACCGTAGTCTGCCAACTCCTGCTTTATACTCATGGCAAAAGTTGAAAACATGATACATGTTCCTAATTTCATTCTTACAGGAATTGGGAAGGATAAAGAATATGAGAAGGAAAGATAGCGGGCAGGCGGGAATAGGAGGGCTGGGTGAGAAAGAAGAACATAAAGTAAGGTGGATAAGGTAGATGGAAGGAGAAAATAGATAAAAAGAAGAAAAGGGAGGAATAGGCATTAAAACAACTTTGATTTTTTTGAGACAAGTAAGATAAAAGTAGATTTTGAGCTGTGTGTTTTTTATAATTTTTCTATACAAGATAAATTCATTTTACTCAACTGATTTTGTTTCCAATAACATTTAATCAGAGCAGGCACAGTGAGGTTCTGTGATATTACATCACTGTTAAGTTACACCTCTGTAAAAATAATTGTCCAACTGGCTCTGTCAGCCTAGAAACAACAATTTAGCAATAAATAATTTATAACCAGGAATGATGAGATCTAGAAAATATTTCCTAAGAAAGAATGCTACTTTAGCTGCCTGAGAGCAAAACAAGTCCTATGTCACTAGTACACTGACGCTTAAGATGTCTTTGCCATCTCCAAGAGTAAAGGGTTTCTTGGAGATGTCAAGTGCGCAGCATTGCTAAAGCTTTCAGAAGCTTCTGAAGACAGTTCTTACTCTTTTTGCAAACACTTCTCCATTCTGGATACTTTGAAAGATGATTTCAGATCTCTAAAGAATCTTTGTTCTTCATAGTTTCCTTCTTGGCTTTATTGCTTTCCTGTGGCAGCAAGAAACCAGCAGCACACAGATTTAAAAACAATTGAAGAGGCAATTCATGCTGCTACCTTAGGGAATGTATTGTTCCAAAAACATGGGAACTCGGGGCCTGGGAAATTGCATGACCATGGGCAGTACATACACAGGACCACCTGAAATTTCTGAGCATGCCCCATGTGCCCAAATCCTTTTGGGTATCAGTGCCTCCTGTTGATGGCGTAGTGTGGTGCCATGGTTATAGGCACGGGTGTCGGATGCAGACCATCTTGTCTTGCCTCCCAGTGGACTGGCTATCCTTAAACTATTCAATCTGTTTGTGGCGTACCCTTTTCATCTGTAAAATGCACATCGTAATATCAGTATCTAAAAGAATCTTTTCAAAGGTTGAGTGGATTAAAATATATATGAGCATGTAGAAGAATGTCTGGCATGTAGAAAGCACTCAATAAATGCTAGTATTCCAATTAATGAGGGACAGGCAAGAAACATAGCAAATAAGATTTTGTTTTGAAAGCTTACCATCTAGGAAATGAGTGTGTGTGTGTGTGTGTGTGTGTGTGTGTGTGTCCAAGTAGGCCATTAGATATCGGCAACATATAACAGGTAATACAAAATCGCTGCAGCAATCTTTGTTTAGAGGCAATATTGTAATGAATGACATTTTAATCAAAATGTAACTATAGCTGATTGAGAGTTGCCATTAGTGTTAATATATTGTTATGCTAGAGTGATCATATTTTAATGTTCAGCTTTAACCCTGTTTTCTCCTTGGAGCTCTGGACTCCTTGGGCTATTAAAGTTACTTCATCATATCCCCAATCATCTCAAAGTTTGCCCATAAACTAACCCAGTGAATAAACCATTATTTATTGAGTTTTACAAATAAGAATGTTGGAGGCTTCTTTCTTTTTGCTTACCATATCCAACCCACTAGCTTCCCAATTTTACCTCCTGATACAATCTCAAAGCTTGCGTCCACTCTAAAATTCGTATGTTGAAATCTAATTTCCATAACAATGGTATTAAAATACGTGAGATTTGGGAGGTACTTGGATTGTGAAGTTGGAGTCCTTATAAGTGGGATTAACACCTTTATAGAAGAGGCCTAAAGGAGCTTGTTAACTCTTTGAACCATATGAAGGTGTAGTGACAAGGCACTATCTGTGAGAAAGGAGGACCTCACCAGATGCTAAATCTGTTGAGGTCTCAGTCTTGGACTCCGCAGCCTCCATAATTGTGAGAAATAAATGTTTTTTATAACGTACCCATCTTGTTATGGCAACCCAAAAGGATTGAGGCCCTTCCTAAATATCCCTCAAATTTGGCCCTATCTTTCCATTATCATTATATATTAGCATTACAATTCAAACTACCAACAAACATGTCACATAGTCTAGGTTAACTTCTTAGTTGGCCACAACCATCCACACTTCCACCATGAAATTTATTTTCCTTAGAACTCAGATTCAGTTTGATTCTCTTAACTGATACCTACATAACCTACTGAATATACTGTGTTCTCCATTTAGATCCTTTTTTACATACACAGTTCATTCCCATAGCATACTGTTCATTGGTAGTGGAGTATTCTTCAGGAGGCTCACCTATTTCTGCTCCTACTTGTGATGCTGTATGTTTATGTTACCCTGTTTTTTGTCAGTTTTTGAAAAAAATTACATAATTTAATGAAGTATTATATAAGCGGATGAGACATGAACACATTTATAATTCAAAGACTTACTTTTTCCTATGAAAATTAGGTTGAATGTTTTGGGAAGACTCAATAAATTCAGGATGCTATAAAGAAAATTACGGTTCAATTAGGTATGAGTAAGAAATATGCAAAAGATCTCAGAAAATAAAACCCTTGGAAGGGTCTACACTGAGAATGCTTGAAATTTGCTATGGTTTAGATCTAGAATGTTCTCCAAAGGCCATGTGCTGGGGCTTGGTTGCTTCCTAATGGGCTTTTGGAAGGTGATTGGAACAAGAGGGCCCTAACTTCATTAGTGGGTTAGTCCACTGATGGATTCATAATTTGATGGTGTTGTTTGGAGGTGATAGAAACTTAAAAGTTGGGGCCTAGTTGAAAAGAGTAGATCACGAGCTGTAGACCTTCGGGACTGTATCTGGTAACCTGGTCCCTTTTACTCTGGATATCTCCCTCCCTCCATTTTGGCTGCCATGAGATGAGTGGTTTCTCCTACCACATCCACTGTGATGTTTTTTGTCTTGAAACGAGTTGGCCATGAACTAAAACCTCTGAAACCATGAGACAAATTAAACATTTCCTGCTTTAAATCATTTGTCAGGTATTTTGTTCTTTCTTAATAGAAACTGAAATGGAAAATTGTAGATAAAATTTTATTGATAAGAAAGAGGCCAAAGAAAGATCTTTATCTAACCCCCACACACGAAGTCTTAGAGCTGCATAGAGAGACTGATGAATAAATGTACATGGTGAATAAAATGGTAAAAGTATGTATATATCATTTTAAATGGTTCTTATTTCATGGAGACTTGTCAACCAACTGCTTAAGTATCTGATGGATTACACATAGTTATAGAATATAGTGAACTTCATCTATTTAGATTCCTTCCTCTTTGTTATCTTGGACTATATTCCAAAATCTTTATGATGATTGACAAGATTGGGTCTATGTTTGTTGACCCAACCTCATGTCACAATCTCAGGTTCATCTTGAAAGTCGCTCCTTCAGTACTAGCACACAGTACTAACTATACAGTGTTCTCCCAGAGGGATTTCTGAGGTGCTCTTCCCTTGGCCCAGGGCACTCACTGCTTCCCCTTTCACCCCTCAGTTCATTCCCTGATCGTGAGGAAGTCAAGTCCTTGTAGAGTTTGTTTTAATTTCATCATTTAACTCCGTATCTTAGCCTTTAACACAGTTGTACTTTTACACTTATTTTGTGGTTACTTGACTAGTGTTTGCTGTATGAGTTTTCTCAGGCTATGCTAATTACCACACAACTGGTGACTTAAAACAACAAAATTTTATTCTCTCTGTCCTGAAGGCCAGATGTCTGAACCCACAGGTCATGCTCCCTCTGAGGACTCTAGGCAAGGAGCCTTCCTTGCCTCAGCCAGCTTCTGGTGGCTCCTGATGTTTCTTGGCCATGGAAGCATCGCACCAGTCTCTGCCTCTGTCTTCACAAGACCTCTTCCCTGTGCCTCTGAGTCTTTCTCTTCTGTCTCACACAGGGACATTCATTAGATCTAGGTCACACCCTAATTTGGGGTGATCCTGAGAACCTTACCTTAGTCATATCTGTAGTGGTCCTTTTCCCAAATAAGGTTGCATCCACAAGTTCTTGGAGTATATATCATTCAGAGTGCATTGTTGGACTCACTATATTTACCTATCCCACTAGATCCTAGGTTCCACAGTGGCAAGAATTATATCAGTCTTTATCAGTGTCTGATACAGAGTAGGGACCCAACAAATGTTTATTCCTAGAATGAGTAAATAGACAGTGAACTGTGAATTGATTAAAATGATCAATTAAGTGGGAATCTTGGCCCACTGGAACAATGATGTAGATATATTGATATTTTAGAGTGAACAAAATTCATTCATTTTTGTAAAAATTATATTGCTCTGAAAACTAAGTACATGCTATTTTTAAAAGTACTTCCTTTCTCTCTTCTAATTGACCACTTATTTCACAATCCTCTAAAATAAAGCTTTGAAATCTAAGATGTGATGCTTTCTAGTTTATTATAATTCAGTTGCCATTTAAAATAGGTCTACTGACACAAGTATTGGATGAGCAAGCGATGGGATGGAGATAAGAAGAGAAAAAGAAGGACAGGAGGCGGCGCAAACAGTTGGGAATCATACCTTGTCTCACAACTCTAAGTACAAATTGTCCTCAACTTAAGATGGTTCAACTTACTATTTTTCTACTTTATTTTAGTGAAAAAGTGATATGAATGTAGTAGAAACTGAACTTCAGATTCTGAATTTTGATCTTTCCCTGGGCCAGGGATATACAAGTGAAGTACTCTCTTGTGATGTCGCAGCAGGGCTCCTAGCCAGCCACATGACTACAAGGACAAACCACAGACACTCTACGGAGTACTGTGTTGCCAAGCTGTGATGGTTGATGGATTTTAGACTTAGGATATTTTCAATTTATGACATCATTTGGCACCCTGAAAGTTTAGAAAGCAACAAGAGGGCACAAATTGTAGTGGGTTGTTAAGGTGGGTTGTGAAGGCGTCACTACTGACCCTCTTCATAAAACAAGTCTCTGTCAGGTGAGATGAAAGCTGACCAGAAGTCAGTCACTAGAATGAGGGCTCCTCTACTCTTTCTGATGAGAAACTCTATTGATTTTTGTGAAGTCTCCTTTCAGCTGATGGATATGGGAGTGGGTTATCTGGCTTCATTTTCATTACAAAAAGCTACAGAAAGGAGGAGGAAACCAACAGGAAAGACTGTAATGTCCATGAGCAGATAACTGCAATAGTAGTTTAAAATCTATTAAACGTCAAAGTTCCCAGGACTTTATTTATATATGGCAAATCATCACAATAACCTGGTAGGGTAGCAATTCCCAGCCTCAATTTATAGACAAAGAAATCGAGGCTCAGAGATGTTAAAAAATCGGCTCCATGTCACATAGCTAATAAATGTTTCTTAGAATTATAACCCAGCCTTTCTTGCTCCAAAACCCACCTATCTTCCACTTGGCCAAGCTGCTTCTCAGAGCTTGTTCTCTAAGAAGAGTTAGTCCTTTGGTGACTTACTGCTGAGACAGCCTCAGATGATACTTATATCTTTCACTTTTTGGACCAAGATGTTTGCACCACTGTCAGAGTAAACAAAACTACGTAATCAATCAATTTGATGAGTACTTATGTTATTTATGAGGCATATGTTTTTTACTAGCAAACAGAACTTAGCAAATTATCAAGAAGATAATATATCACTACCAAGTAGGCTTCATTCCAGGGATGCAGGGATGGTTCAATATATACAAATCAATCCATGTAATAGACCATATCAAGGAAACATGTTTTTATGAAAATAAAGCTGTTAATTGAAACAAGAGACTGAAAATACATCTGGTTTTTGGAAATTTCTTTGGGGTAAATAATCAGATGCCAGGTGTGGAAAAAGAGCTCACGTTCATCCTTCTCTAACCTTCAGACAGGTTTTGGTAGGAAAGTTTGTGAAATATTGGAGCATTATGGGGAACTAGTTGCAAGAGTGTATTAGTAATCAGTCAGGAAGACAGAATCCAGTCAAGGTATTTCAGAGGGAATTTAATACTGGAAAAATTTTTGGAGGTGTTGGCAAAGCACACAGAGCAAAACGGGAAGGGGCGGAAGTGCAGAGAGCAGTCACTGCAGGAAGCCATCCTCGGACTGGAGGAACATTGCTGGGCGTGGAAGGGCAAAGGGGGCAAAAATGAAGAGGTGATATCGCTATTGGTTTTTCGACACAGGGTCGGGCTATGTAGTTCAGGCTGCACTTAAGCTCACTGTGTAGCCCAGGATGGCCTCAAACTCATGGCAATCTTCCTGTCTCAGCCTCCCCAGGATTGGGATTACAGGCTTGCACCACCATGCCCAGGCCGATGAAGATATTCTTTACATAAATTGTTCACAGTTGCTGCTTATACAATCCTGTCATTCATCAAACACCAAAGGCCATGGGAGCTCATATTGCCCATGATGTCAGATCTGCTAATATCACTGCAGTATTCAGTAGCTGGCAGCTATGAAGAAGTGTCCATGCCACAGCTGCTGGGGAAATAGATGGCCATCTGCAGAGTCAGAGGTACCACCAGGATCAGAACAAAAAATGTCTTTACCTTTCCTTCCACCTTTCAATCTCCTGTCATTCTTTTCCAGTGGCAGAATCCAACCAGAGGCCAACAGGCAAGGGCCACACAGTTTACAGGTTTTTGCAACAAGGAGATGAGTAAGAAGGGTGAGGAGAGTGCAACCATCCAGTCATGAGCCATTATGTTATTAATGATATGATGTATTTCTGTGAAGATTTACCTTATGTTTATAACCAAGGAAGTGAAGGAATATCTATTTCACCTGAGACAAGTATGTACAAGTATTTCTTGCTTTCTCAAATTATCTGGCTTCTGTGTTCAGATAGTGAGAGTTTATAAAGGTTTCAAAGGAGTTCAGATAGTGAAGGACTTGCACACGCATGTGTGTGTGTGTGTGTGTGTGTGTTCTGTGTTCAGCTCCAGGGTCAGTCTACCTGCATGGAGAATCATGAAAGTGCTAGAAACTGTCAATGAATTCATTTCTTGGTCCAGGAAGAAATCATAGGAAGACCCTATTGAGAATACCTTCCTTGGGGAAGAGTTTCAAGCACTGTACCCCATGCTGTCTTAGTTACTTCCCTAGTCATTTGGAAAACAATAACACGCACCCTCAATTTAAAGGAGGAGACTTTTTTTGGCTCAATTTCACAAGTTTCAATCCATGTTTGATAGATTGAAACACAGAAATGGCATGGTGGGAGGGCCTGGGCAGAGGAAAGTTGTTCACTTTATGGTGACTGAGAAGCAGAGAAAGAGAGAGAGAGAAAGAGAGAGAGTTAGAGTTCCAGGTCACACTCCCAGTAACCCTCTTCAAAGCAGGCCCCAGCTACTTACAGCAAATCCCCTCTAGCACCCGCACAATGAAATCACCTTCCACAGGCTCTGCCTCCGGGCCCCTGAGGCTTTGGGGGGTTATACCAGATCTACACCACAACACATGGTTAATATGTATTCTGTGAAGCACATAGATTCCACATGCCAGCATTTTATTTTTGGTATATAATATATACTACAGCCCCTCTTCCTTTTTATAGCTTTGTCACACACACATACATCAGAGGCCTTGAACAGTTCTGCAGATAGCAACCCATTTTAATCTAGTCTTTATTTGATCCTGAAAACATCCTGTTACCAACAGCTGGCAGGACTCTATGACTTGCTGTCCTAGGGAACCACCACTAGTGTTGTCTCAGCCAGACTGAAAAACATGTCCAAATTTTCTTTCAGGGAAGTGTAATATAAGCGCACAACTTTATTCCTTGGTTCTGGATTTCCTTGGCACATCATTTTTCACATTCTGAGTCTTCATTTCTTATTCTACAAAATAGAGCAGGTTAAATCTACTCCACAGGATTAACCTTAAGATGAGATGACATGATATGCAAGTCAAAAGCAATTTTCTAATCTTCTCCCTCCGATATATCAAGTCCAACTTCTCTTAGGTAGATAATCAAGATACTTTTCTAACTTCATCTACCCTTTAACTCCAGTACCAAAGTTCTACCCATCTATTCTACCCTTTGCTCTCTGCTAAAATCCCAAGAGACTTGGGTTCAAATTCTGGAAGAATCTTTTATTAGCTATGTGACCTGGGACATGTTATTTAACCTCTCTATGCCTCAGTTTTTCTCCTTTGAAAGGGTATGAAAAAATGATAATACTTCTAGGGTTGCTTTTAGAATTATATGAAGCAATATGCATGAAGTTATTAGTACAGAGCTTGGCATCATTATATGATAAAGAAATGTCTGTTATTCACTAGTCATATTTTATATCCAAACTATTTCGTTTCTTTACTCCTGCTGCTTCTTCCTCTGGGGACGATGCCACTCAGAACCACAGTCTTACTCATTAATTTGCAATATAACTCTGAGAAAATATTTTAGCTTTCACAGTCTTTGTTTCTTTATCTCCAAAATGGAGACAGCCCTATCTACACTACATCATAGGTCTGTTCTACAGGGTAAATGCAATTATAGGGAGCCTGTATGGCAAACCCTAAAGTGCCTTGCAAAACTTCTCAGTAACCTTCTTTTTCTACCATTGTCTGGTTACTCATCTCCACTTTTACATCCCTGAATATAATACTCTCATAGAATGTTGTATGTCATTTTAGGTATTTGTCATATCACAGCTTTGCCAGAATTTGCCTTGTGATTTATGTCCATGTGTAGACTGAATGCTTCTGAAAGGCAAGACCCCTGTCTTCATCCGGTGCAGGGCGAGGCAGCAAAGGTTGCTGAATTGAACTGAAATCCAAATTCATGATTTTTTTTATTTAAAAAAAAAGAAAAATAAACAATAAAAACAATGGTATAAAATTTCAAAACAAGATTGTAGGAGAGTAATGATAGTTCATACACTGCATATTGTTATCTTCAAAGTAGATGCCCATATTACGAGATACAGGCATGCAAAATTGATCACACAGCATAGGCATACACCTTTCCTTTCAATGAGCTAGTAGCAATTAGTAATATAACTATCGTGTATGTATGTATATATATATATATATATATATATATATTTCCTTTTCCTTTCATTCTTTTCTCCTTTTCCCCATTCCAGTTTCTCTTTCCTTTTGAGCTTTTTCCTCCCATGTCACAATATCTATTGTACCTTTTGCATCTTATTTATTCTTTCAACTTCTTACACGGTGGAGACAATATGATGTTTACACATGTAAGACTGACTTATTTCACTTATAAGTATGGAGTCAAGTTGCATCCATTTCCCTATAAATATCTCGTTTATCCTTCTTTATAGCTGAGTAGTACTCCATTCTATAAAACTATCACATATTTTTATACATTTCTCAGTTGATGGGCATCTGGGTTGTTTCCAAGATTAGCTATGATAAATTGCACTGCTATAAACATGGGTGCACATATATCACTGTGATATGATGTTTTTAATTCTTCTGGGAAAATATCCAGAAAGGGAACAGCTGGGTTAAATAAGATCTCTATTCCTAGGTTTTTGAGGCATTCCAAACTGATTTCCAAAGTGGTTGCTCCAGTCTACATTGCCACCAACAATGGAGAAGGGTTCATTTTTTCCCACAGTCCCTCTAGCATTTGTTGTTTTTTGATTTCTTAATGATAGCCAGTCTTACTGGGGTGAGAATTTGCATCTCTCGAATGACCAGTGATGTTGATCTTTTTCTCATGTATCACATTTTTTCATGTGTATCTTCATCTGAGATACACATGAACGGCATGTGTATCTCAGATGCCCAATTTTGAACTGGGTCTTTGAACCAAATTCATGATATTACATTAGCTAATAGCATGTATTAGTATTGTTATTTGGACTTTACCCCAGGAAAAGAATCTCCAAAGGCAGGATTTCAGCCTTTAATGAGGAGGCTACTAGTATAGACCAGTACTAGTCCATGGGTTGTTTCCACACCAGTAACCTCTGAAACTGGGGGCTGTTAGATAGGCAGAACCTTGGGCTCCACCCCAGACCTACTGAATCAGATTCTCAAGCTGGTTAGGAATCCTTGTTTTAAGAAGGTGCTAAAGTCTTCTGCATGTTAATACCTGAGAAACAGTTGGTGTAAACAGTTTGAAGAAGGAAAAATTTTAATTTTTTTCATTTGCTATTTTATAGAAGAGTGTCTATTTGTAATAACCTGCTTAATCAAAGATAATTTGCTTCTAGAAAACTGTATTATGTTTCAATCAGAAAAACTTTTCAGAATCCACCAGAATTTTCTCTAGTTCTCCAAAGAGTGAGCAGTAACTTTTACTGGTTTACTACGAGTATGGAAAATTTTAATTTAAAAAAGTAAAAGGGAAACAAAAAGACAGATGTGGAAAATAAAGGACACTCCTCGGTACTTCATGGGTCAACTTTATAAAGCTATGACTTGTTTTTGCAAGAGTGAGTCTGCTGATCACATCCTTCTTAAAATGATTATCCAAAACTGTTAAATGAAAGAAACTATCTTAGGTCTGTTTTTACACTTCGAAGGTTTCATCCTTCCATATTGAAAATATGGATTGTATATGGCAAACAGTAATGCTTAGTGGCTGGAACCTGTTATAAATGTCTTCTGCACTGGGGGAATAAACACTTCAGAGCTCAGATAGTAATTATTGACACAGGAAAAGCAAGGAGACATGTAACTTCTCAGCTGTCAGAAAGCCCATCTTCTTGCAAATGGCAGCACTTCACAGGGACTTTTACACAGTACACTTTATAATTTGCATGGTCAACCTATTATTTAAAAATACCAATGGGAAGATTAAGAATGTTGACACAAAAGTAGCACCAACCAATGCTCTTCGGATCTCTTAAACTTGAAGCAGAAAGCTCTCTTGCCTTTTAAGGAAGATTGTAATCTGCCAAAACAGAAAAAGGGGTTACAAAGGATTTTGTTCTATAATAAGTTTAGGACAATCTAGAATTCTCCTCAACAAATTGCAGACTACAGAGTGACTTGTTTGTTTGTGCTTGCCCTGACTGGGTAATTTTGGCATAGGTTGTTTCTAATAAAAGAGCAGGACAAAGGATGGCTCACTCTGGAACAGATTTGTGCCTGCAAGTTTGATCTGTTCTTGAATTCTGGCCATTTTGGGGGTCTCATCCTTTGGTAGTTTGTCAGTGGAATAAACGATACAAGGCTTTTGTGAAATATATCTGAACTTGGGACACTGGGACTTTTCTAAGCAGATAGAGCTAAATGGAGTGAAGTGAATTAATTTTTGTAAGGCACATTGCATATAATGCCTGCCACACAGCAAGTGCTATATAAATGCTAAAGACATTTACTTTAAAGCAAAAAAGGTTTTGTGCTTCTAGGAAGATTTTGGATTAGAAAATGGATGACTATTGAAAGAATGGTTATCCTGGGGTTCAGGCTATAGCAACCCCACAATTCAATTGGTATCAATTACTCTTCTCGCTCGCAACTGCCATATAATAATGTCCAATTTCACATAGGATTCTTTGTGACAATTCAGAGGAGTAGAAAGCACATTGTATTTGGGATGTTATTCTAGACATAGCACTGTCGTCTTTTGTCTGAGGGCTTTGGGTAAGTTGCTTCACCTTTCCTTAGTCCTCCTTTTTCTTGGACATAGGGTCTCACTGGAGACATGTCTGAGAGCGTTGGAAATGTAAGCACACTGTTCAT
>PVLD010035029.1:0-12141 GCA_004027595.1 Dinomys branickii | reverse complement strand
AAAATATGCCTCAAATTCATCTGGAACCAGAAGAGACCCAGAATAGCAAAAGCAATCCTGGGCAATAAGGACAAGTCAGGTGGAATCACAATCCCTGACCTGAAATTATACTACAAAGCTACTGTAATAAAATCAACCTGGTACTGGCTCAAAAACAGACCTGAGGATCAATGGAACAGACTGGAAGATGCAACCATAATGAAAAACCCACTTAGCTACCTAATATTTGACAAAGGGGTCAACCAAACTCACTGGAAAAAAGAAGGCCTGTTTAATAAATAGTGCTGGAAAACCTGGCTTGCCTCTTGCCGAAAACTGAAAATAGACCCCAGTCTATCACCATGCACCAAACTCAGGTCAAAATGGATCACAGACCTCAACATTAAAACAGAAACTCTCAATCTATTGGAAGAGAAAGTAGGTAAAAATCTTGAAGACATAGGAGTAGGCAGAGAGTTCATGAACAAAAATGAAACTGCAAGGGAAACACTTCAAAGAATCAATAATTGGGACCTCATTCTACTAAAAAGTTTTTGTACATCTAAAGAAATCACCAGCAAAGTAAAAACAAAACCCACAAATTGGGAAAAAATCCTAGTTGGCTGTCCCTCAGACAGAGGTCTTCTATCTAGAACATACAAAGAATTAAAAAACATGTACCTGTCCAAATTCAAAGACCCAATCCAGAAATGGGCATCTGAGATGAATACACACTTCTCAGATAAAGAAATACAAGTGGCAAATAAATATATAAGAAAATGTTCCACATCCTTAGTCATTCGAGAAATGCAAATAAAAACAACATCGAGATTTCAGCTCACCCCAGCAAGACTGGCCAGTATTAAAAAATCATCCATTAACAAATGCTGGTGAGGCTGTGGAGAGATAGGAACTCTATTACACTGCTGGTGGGAATGCAGACTAGACATCACATCAGCTAAAGACTAGACATGACTATGACATGCAGACATAATTAAGAAAGTGACAATAAAATACTAGCATGGAGAAATATTGTAAGGGGTGGCGACTTTTAGCACATCATTTTAAGATAGACAAGCCTCAAAATGTTTCTTGAGAAACATCCTGGAGATATTGTAAAGAGTTAACTTTGCAGTCCTGACTTTGTGCTGGAATTCTTCTCCTCGCCTGAGTTGTTAAAATATATATAATTGTGGCCAGAGCCTGACCTGGTCACGTGGTGCAAGGTAAACAACTGTGGCCACGCCTAAACCTTCCAATCTATTAGCATGGAAACCAAAAATGTATATAAGGTGAGAACAAAGGCAGTTAAGGGCCACATTCTCTGATCAGGAATGAGGGGCAATGACCTGTCCAACTGTCTCTAAATTAAAATTAATTAAAACTCCATTTGTTCTGAATGAGTTCTTTGATCTCCTGGGGAGTTTGACCCAATTTTTTGATTTTTTGCAGTAACAATATGTGTATAGTATTAATGCTTCCAAAATTGACTCCTGCTATCAGATGGAAAAGCTTCCAGAGACCGTAGGCAGAGTCACCCATGTCAGCTCAGACTTACAATTAAAGGGGAATAGTGGACACATTTTCAGATCTTCACTAGTTTGTTAATCGGAGAACTTCTCCTAAACTGAAGTAAAACAAGAATGGTATCTACTACTTCACATGTCCTCAGGTAAGAAATGATGTTATGATGTGGAATCTCAGCTGACAGTAAGAAGAACCATTTCAAGTGGCAAGAATGCATTGGATACTTCTGCAACCCTTAATTTAACCAGAGGCCCTCCTCCCTACCTATACACCACATGCTGGAGAACACACGTCAGGTTTCAGCCTTACCATAAAAACATTTTCAAATTATTTCCTTCAGAATTTATGGCAATCAATACAAGGAGAAAATTACTTTAGAAAAGTAATCTATGAGCTCCCTAGAAGCATCCAGCACAGAGCATGGTGCATAATGGCATTCAAATTTCCCATATGCATGTTTGTTGAATTTAATTGAAATGGACATCTTGATTATAGACTTTAAGAAATTCAGAAACAGAACTATGAAACAAGTAAGGCTATTCCCTTGTCCTATGAAAGCAGAGCTGTCAAATATTTATTTTTTTAAAGGAAAGGGTGACATCAAGACAATGATAATGAATCAAAAGAAACAGCAATGGGAGGAGTTGGTAGACATTTACAGTATTAGGTAATCAAAACTTACTGAGCATCTGTTCTATGTGGATTATAAAAACTTTTATTGAAAAAGAGAAAGACATAAGAACAATGATATAAAGAAAGCAAACATATAGCAGAGGTTGGAAGATAACATCAATCAGGTTTTGAGTTCCCAAAGGTTAATTGAATATCTGCTGTGTTTATCATGGTATCAGATACAGAGATTTCTGTAAGAGGAGGAAAAATAAAGAAGGCAGATAATCCAGGTGTAAATCTTTGCAACCCAAATCCTAAGAAAAGATATTTAGAAAGACTATCATATTTAGTTTTACTTGAATAAAACATTTTAGAATTAAGAATGTTGCCTTTGCTTAAAGGGGTGGGGAGAAAGGAGGCAGAGGAGAGCATTTTACAGGTCCAAACCCTAGGTGAAATGAAGGTGATACCCAAATTTCTGGAGAATGGAAAGAAGGGATAGTTCTTCAAAAGAAATATATAAACAGGAATGCATATTATCAAAAAGGCATATTATGATAATGTTGGAAACAAGAAATAAAATATATGGACCACCATGGTTTTCTAGTTTGTGTAGTATTCAATGATCATGCCTCAGTGGGTGATTTTTAAACCTAATTTATGAAGGCATCTACAGAAAGGATGTTAATCTATGAGGGAGAAGTCACACTTATAGGCAGCCTGATCATAAGCACATTAGTGATCCTAAGTGCTTTTGATTCATAGTGAAAGACAAAACAAAGAATTAGCAAAATAGTAAGCCAATTACTCAGTTAAGCCACCAAGCCTGAGTTGAAATTTGACAAGAGAGAATAACTTAGTGCTGTGATAAAAATATCTATGTAAATTGATAAGGAAGATGCTAATAAAATACACATTCCATGTGGTCATATAGATAAGCTGAGCCCGCCAGCCATACCTTCTGCCACTGTTTCTTCCCATTCGTTGGTGGCTACAGGAAGGTGTTTTGTAGAGAATGACAAGAATGACCAACATGTTGACAGTTGTTATAAATCTTTTGAGGCAGCTTGGCAGCTTTTTACTTGACAACCTTACTTGATTACTTCTTAGTTTTTATTTTTTTTTATTAATCAAAAACTAAGGCCATACACACTTACATATTCACACACAAAAACAATAGCCCCAACCTTAGTAAGGAAAGAAAAGGTAAATTTGATACAGACAAGTGTCATTGGTTGAACGGTCAGGAGAGTCCAATTAGGAGTGTAACATCAAAGTCATAATGTCAGGTGTACTGTGAATGTGCATGCTGCTTTGTGTATGATTGTTAGATACTATAGCAAAAGGAAGAGGATGATACACAGTTATCAGTCCCATTGGCAAGTAGGAAGAGAAATCATCAGTTTCCAAAATATATCTATACTGAAATAATCTTTCTTAGAATGCCTGTTCTGCCTAAAGACTCCTTCGAAATGGGTTACTGAGTACATCCTCTAATGAACAAAGAGATTCTAAATGATCCCTCACCACCATAAACCACCATATGGCATGTGACCTCTCCCCTCCCCTGAACTGCAGCCAATTGGTTGGGGAGTTGGACACCTGCACCAAGGAACTGTAGGCTGCCAATATGCTAGGAGGTGGTCTGGTACCGAGGATCCCTATGAACCCAAGGTGATCAGTTGAAATAATAACATTCTTAACTCTCAACAATTTGAACTAAAAATAATGAAGAGACATTCTATTGTCCTTGTGACTAAAAGGAAAAAAGTGAACAAGGGCTGAACCTAAACAAGGTAGTGGACTCACATCCCAGGCACAGCACAAGAACACAATTCAGTTAACTTTCCCAAATAGGTTTCCTGTTTCTAAACTATTCACCAGATTATTGGGGTTCAACTGTAAGAATAGTCCAAATTTACTTTCTCTCTTATTGCAGCAGTTACCATAAACTGCCACTGCTTGAGGTAACCTGTGTGGTTTCTCTACTACACAGAGCTCCCAGTTCTCTAAACCATGAGCTTGGCGAGCATGCAGTGGCCCCATTTGAACAAGAGTGATAAGATCAGGTTCACATCTTTTCATCTGCATTGACTTCTCCTTCCTAGAAATGTATATAGTTTCTGGTATTCCCCAATATATTTCAGTTCTTTCCATGCAATTAAATTTCCCCACTTAGTTATATATATATATATATATATATATATATATATATATATATATACACACACACACACACACATATGTATATATATATATATATATATATATATATATATATTTCAATGGCACTTATCAAATGAATTACTATGATTAGTCATTACTGCCTTTATTTTGGATTCCTAGGCTAAGTGATCTATTTTTTGCCCGAGAACCAACGGGTTTTGGTTTTCACTCAGTATTGGGAGCAGGAAAGGGTAGTATGAGGGGAAGAATGACAGGAGCAGGGGGCGGGGAGATGAAAGCGCTCGCAGATATCTGTGAAGAGTTTGTGAACTACGCTCCGCGTGTCTCACTTGCATCCCCAGGTGTTTCAAGCGCCTTGGGGAGCAGAATTATGATATTAGCAGCCATTACTTGCTCACAAAGCTTAGCTCAGCTGCAACTATCCCAGAAGACAGAATCATCCCCTTTAAACTTATTTTAAAAATTGCTATAGACCTGAATATACTCGGGCATGAAAATGAGCTTATTTTTAACAAGAGAAGATCTTTTCTAATAAAAAAAATGCTAAAATCCAATAAGGGGAGAAAAGAGGACTTAGTCTACTAAAGAATGATTTGAAGATGAAGTTCATTCAAGCAAATATTCATTAACATCTGTGTGTCAAGATATGCAGCATATTTTTCTGTGAATAAAACATAGCCCAGACCCCTGAGGAAAATGCGGTCTCTTGGAAGGGAAAGCTTAGTAAACAAGTAAGCAATTGCTATAGAGCATGATGCATTTTGTAAAAGAAGTGTGTACAAAGTGATACAAAAAGCACAGAAGAAATAAACAGGAGAGAAGAGCTTGAAATAACACATGCTATAACTAAACCATGATCTAGCAATTCACTAGGCTGACAATTTATTCAGATAAACTGCGTGAACAAAGGTCTGGAAATACAGATACAAATGATATATGGAGAATGAGGACAGCTTTGCAGTGGCCAGACTTTTGAAGAAGGAAGAAAATCATGGAAGAAGCAGCTAGCCAGGCAGCATATGCATGAGAGACCTCGAGTGCCTTGCTAAGGGCATTGGATCTTACCTTGCAGCACCAGAAAATCACTCCAAATTTTTTACCAAAGGAGAACATTATCAGACTGACAGCTTTGAAAACATTCTTGAATGTAGGACAAGAGGATGGTAGAATAAAAACCAAGTAGACAAGTGTTGGAAAAAAGAAAGAGACAAAGAGACGCAGAAGAAGGAATCAATACTAAAGAGGGAGAAAGAGAGGAGTGGGGAGATGCTAGAACAGTTTCAGAAATAAAATTGGGTAAAAGACATAAAAGTAGATTTAACCAGAAGGTGACCTTTTTAAATTAAAATGGAGCACACTTTTAGACTAAAAAGGAGACCACGTAGTAATCTCAGCAATGCAACACGAATCTCAAAATTTGAGGATATGGTAAAACAGAACAAGTAAACTTTTTTCAAAGCTGACCAATCGGTGTCCAACTTCGGACATTATCTACCCTTCCTTACTCAGTCAACTAAGCAGAAAATCGCCTTGAGGAAATAACAACAGCATCAGAGGCATTAATTACATCCCTCATTTGTCTCCACTCTTAGCGCTACTCTTTCACTCAGCCCATCTAAACACATTGGTTGCTTAAAACGATTAAGCAAACAGCCCTCACTCCAGCCTCTACCCATTCATTCATCATTCAGTGGTCTTCACTAAGCACTCGCTGTATGCCAGGAATTATTCCAGGTCCTAGCTATCCAATGGTGAACTAAATAATAGAGACTCTTCCTCGACTCAGATTGCAGCCCAATAAGAGAGACAGAATTTAAGTAATGCTTGCCATAAAGTGCGTCAGAGTTTAGTAAAGGGAAATACACTTCATATTTCAGATACTGGGAGTCTAGAATAGGGTCTAAGAAAGGGCATTTCCTTTTTTTAATTCCCTTCATCTTGTATCACCCTCCCCACTCCTCCTCCACTTCTATCTCCTTTTGTACTTGTTAGTATTGTCTTAGTTCATGTTACAGCATTTAGTGTCTACATTCATTAAGGTTATTCGGGTCCTCTACACGGGGTATCTTTATTCCACTCTTTCTCCTCTCCTCTTCCTCACTCCTCCCCATTCCCTTAGACTACTACCCTACTGCAAGAAATCTCTCCTCTTGTCCCTTTCTGTCCATATTGAGAAATATTTCTATCTGCCCTTCATCATTTTCTTTTTTCTACATTGCCTCACTCAAATGAGAAATCCCATATGGTGTTTAACCTTGTGTGTCTGGTTTATTTAACTCAACATTATATTCTCCAGGTGCATCCATTTTCCTACAAATGTCTGAAATGTGTCCTTCTTTATAGCTGAGTAGTATTCCATTACATATAACTACCACATTTTCTTTGTGCAATTTTCTGTTGATGGGGTATGTGGGCTGCTTCCAGTTTTTAGCTATTAATAGTACATTTCTAATAATTCCCAAGTGATGATGTTTCTGGGATATGAATCACCCTCCAAATGTGATAAACTCACATAGAAAGGTCTCATTCAAAGTTATCTGAACAGAAATTAAAAAGAGAATAAAATATCTATTTTCTGAATTTCTTGATTTACGAAATAGCAGTGCAGAAAAGAAACAAACATTAAAAGTATAACATGAACATATTTGCAGAACTCTGATGGGGCTGTACCCATGACAATTACTCTGAGCTTGGAACAAGCTGAGACAAAAGGAGAATGGGAATGTGAGTGTCCACCCTTGAGACTCCAGCAGGCATGTGGGACTAGAGCCATGTAAACAGCGAAGGAGGGTCTGGGCAGAGCACTCTCCTCATCGCTGATTTTGCTGATAGCCCTGTAGAGAGCGATTCATTCTAATAACTGACCTAACATTAAATTATACTGGTACTTCTAAATAATTTGTTATGCACATTTATGCTTGAGTTGACTTACAGGTAAGTGTATTTTATCCTACAAGTGTATTTGTATCTTCACAACTAATTTTTTAGTTGTAAACCCTTAGATTTTAAAGATGTGCTTCGGGAAAGATAAAAGAAAGTGTACCTGAACTAAGAAAATTCAATTGACCAGGGTCCTGAGACTATGTCCTTTGTTTCTCTAAAGGAAAGTAAAAGGCTGAGAAGGGTTTAGGGGTATAACTCAGTTTTGAAGTGCTCATGTAGTATTCACAAGGCCCTGGATTCATTCCTCTGCACCAAGAAAGAAGGCAAAAAAAAAAGGAAAGAGAGAGAGAGAGAGAGACAGAGAAAGAAGGAAGGAAAGAAGGAAAGAAGACATCTGGGAAGATAGCAGATGATGAGCTTCAGAGAAACAGTCTTGGGCTGGGGATATAACTCAGTGGCACAGCACCTGCCTGGTGAGTGTGAGGTCCTGTTCGATCCCCAGTACCAAAAAAAGAAACATCCTCTCCAATATTTGAAGTCCAGACACTGGAATATACTAATGTGAGAAACAGGAAGGAAGTAGGACCCTGGGACTCAGCAAGCAGATGAATGATCTGAAGTGAGAATTAGAGCCCATGGGGAGAGCAAAGAGAGAGACCACAGTGCAGAAGAGGGAGGCGGCAGGCAGCACTTTCTCCCTGAGCCCTACCTCACGGTGTGGGAAGGGTGACTCCAACCTATGTAGGCACAGTGACTACTGGAGACCCCAGAGGCCTCCACAAACAAATGTACCAATGAAACAGAATCATGGATGCTGCAAACTGCAGTGGATGGTGAGTCAGTTAGGTTCAGATGCCCCTCGACTTCCCATCCAAGAGTGATTGGCTGGTAGCCATTTGGGAAAGTAGCCAACTAAAGTCAGAAGTCAGAACAGCTCTGGGTCAGCTCCATCTAGCAGCTGCAAGTGTCAGGATGAGACACAATCAAGTTCAAGCAAGTAGGCGGTCAGGGAGCTAAATTGGAACCTGCAAGGAACCAAAGTCAAGGCACTCAGAGTGTTGCAGGATGAATAATTTGGGTCCCAGGTTCACAACTGGAAAACAGAAGCAGCTGTAGAACCAAAGGCCCAGGTTTGGGAGATTATCCACCACTGCCTTAATTCTACTACTGGCTTACTATGATCAATCAACATGGATCTCAGCTCCGCCATTTCCCCCTTTTGTGATAGTTCTTGTTTTATATGAGTAAAATAGTCTTTCTAGCTTTGCTGTTATTGTTGTTTTGGTCTGTTCTTGGTTCTGTTTCTTTCTTCTTTCTTTCCCAGCTGTCTACTTCACCAGTTCCTGAAGTTTATGTAATTTTCTGCTGTCCTCCAGCCTTGCTTTGAATCCCTCCTCTTCTTCTAGTTCTGTATATTTTCTCTTAACCTCTTTTCAATTTTCTTCCCTGAGAGAATATTTAGTTTGCACAATTTTCTGCCTTGTTTTAGATTTTGTTACATAACTATAACTCATGTTCATAGAATTAAAAATTAATCATTACCACAATTTGTCATTTTCTAGGGTGTGCTTGATCCTATTCTTATGGCATGGCAAAGAGAAACACTGAAATGACAACCAGGATTTAGAAGCAGTGAATAGCTTTATTTTACACCAGTGGTCCTGACTGGGACCAGTTCCCACAACAAAGCCAGGTGGCAAGTGCTTGTGGCTTAGTGCTTTTATATGATGCATAAGCAGGAGATACAAAGATAAGACAGAACAGCCTGACAGTTCTCTGATTAGCTAGTAGGGTGAGATCATTGGTTACAAGTCTAGATTAATGATCCTGAAGCTTGGTACAATCAGACATTCTGCATGTTCAGTTACACTCTTGTGGTTAGAGGGGTCAAGACTGTAATTACACAGCCATTAAACAGTTGCAGAACTAGAAAGTTTCAAAAGAACAAAGTTTTTAAAAAGAAAAGTTTTTCTGGTAAAGTTTTTCCCTTTCATTATTACTGATTGTACTACTTTAGCCAAGATGACATAACTGTTCTAATCAGTTGTTCTTCCTTGTATGCAAAGATTGAGATTGCCTGAGGGTCATGAGTGGCCTGTAGCCCACCGCCAAAGAGCCAGAGGCTAAGCCAAATAGGCAGCAATTTCTCATCCCCAATAGAATGAAGAAGTAGGATCTTGCAACACACTCAAGATTCAAAAGCCAGCTACACCTCGAAAAACATCGCTGAGAAATAGTTGTTTCATAAGGAAGTCTCAGAATTAGCAATAAATATACTTACCATAAACAATTGACACACATCAATGCAAGAATTAAACTTTAAAAAATGAGAAGAAATGGAAGCCAGATGCAAAGCCAGACTGCCAGCTCACCAAAGGCAAACCCAGCAGGGAATGAGGTAAAACAGTTTGAAAGTCACCCACCCAGACTCTCTGAAGTGGTAACAGTGGAAGTAACAAAGCAGTCAAGGAGGCTCTAGAAAAGAAAATGAAATCATGATTAGTGAATCTAGAGAAGATATAGATTTGTAAACATAGAGCATCCCTCTCCTCCAGGATGCCATCTTTATCAACCCTGTGTCTCTTGGGAAAACCTTCAACACAGAGAGTCGTCACAAGTGAGGAAGCACTTCATGCCTCCTCGTCTGGAGGTGAGGCCCTGTAACTATTAACAGTGTGTTATGGTTTGTGTCTGCATGTCCCCCCAAGTCCTCATGCAGTCATGGGGTGGGTTTCTATTCTAGATCCATAGTCCATAGTCCAATGCTGGTATGATGAATGTGAGTGCCACACCCGCCCTCGGGCAGATAGTTTGCACACAGTGTAAGGGAGGGAAAGAGGCTGCCTGCTGCCGCTCCTCCCTTCTGCTCTTACCACTTTGTCTGTCTTCTGCCACCATGGACTGTTACCCTCTGCCATGTACCACTCTGTGTTGGAGCCAACCAGATATGGACTGAAACCTCCATAAACTGTGAGCTAAATAAACATTTCCTTCCTTCATTTTGGGCATCGGGTATTTTGTCTCAGTGAGAGAAAAGTAACTGAGACACTGTGATATGTCAACTCAACTTGAGTAAGAACAACCTACCATCTTAGTAAAGTGTAGTCCTGGGTGACACATAGGGCAGCAAACTGAGGGCAGAAGACCAATCCCAAATGTGAATAGTGACAACTAATAGGCTTGTAACCTGGATGGAATAAAAAGGGAAAGAAGGAACTGTGCCCATTTGGGAAGAATTCCAGGCTTTGTCGTTACTTTTGGACACAGTTGCAAGTTTCTTTAGTCTTCCAACACAGACTTGCACCAGAAACTCTACAGTGAGTTTCCAAGCCTTTGACTGGTGCTACAGTCTTGATCCCTCTTGTCCTGTGGTTTCCATCTTCTTGGCCTGAGAAGGGCCTGGATCCTTCAACTTTCTGGCAAGCAGGTGGCCATTATGTATTGTTCTGCCTCTGATCCATAGGCAGCCATTGCAGATTCTTCCACCACTGATCCTGTAAGACTCCACAGTAAGCCCTCTTATATGATTAATCACACATATATGTTATTTTTTCTGTTCCCTTAGAAAACCTTAAGTAATACAAGCCCTAAACTATCAAGAAAAGTCTCAAATCATAGTTTTACATTCCTTGGTATACTGGTAATTTATGCTTTCATTATACGAGTAATCAAAGATATCTACAGGAGGTTTCTAATAGAACTTTACTCTTTGGGCCTTCCCTGTACTTGCTTTTGTTTTCATTCAGCCAAAGCTGGCCCCTAGTGGAGTTGGATAAGTGAGATTTTTTTTCTGTGCTCTTCACTCTTTTGATTGCTACTAGACACCAGTCTTGTTACTCAAACTGCCCATGGCTCTTCCCAATACTAATCCTGGGTCACCTCTAGCAAAGAATGGACTTGCAACCAAGATCTGGCCAATCCAAGTCCTTCTCTGGGATTGTGTGTGGCACCTGGGACTGCAGCAGGAAGAATCCAGAGCTTCCAGCTGACACATTCCCTGACCTGGAGGAGCCTAAGATAATGAAAGAACACACAGGAAGAAGATGAAATCAGAGCCGGAGACACAAAATAGTCATAAACATTTTTGTTCATGAGGAATTATAACAGCTAATTTCTTCTGTCTCTAAAATATTAGAATTCTTGAAAATATATCCACAAATAATCATAGTTAAATGAGTTATTTTTCAAGTAAAATTTAAGGAATTAAGTTGAAACTTACTCTGATAAGCTGAAATGAATAATGATCATAGAGCAACCCAACCTATCTTTAAATCTCCATTCCAAAATAGTTAGATAAGTGACATCAGGAAACATGTTAACCTCTCACTGCCCCAGTTTCTTCATCTTTAGAAATAAGAGTAAAGGCTGGGTGCAGTGGTACATGCCTATAATCTCAGCTAATATGGAGGTTGAGGCAGCCAGGCTGCAAGTTTGAGGCCACTCTGAGCAATTTAGCAAGACTCTGTCACACAATAAAAAAATTCTAAAGGGGTTGAGGGTGTAAGTCAGTTTCAGAGCACTTGTCTAGCTTGTGTGAAGACCTAGGTTCAATGCCCAGTAGCACAAGAAAGAAAGGAAGAAAAGGAGGAAGGAAGGAAGGAAGGAACAAAGGAAGGAAGGAAGGAAGGAAGGAAGGAAGGAAGGAAGGAAGGAAGGAAGGAAGGAAGGAAGGGAAGGAGGAAGGAAGAACATCAGAAACAAACAAACAAAGAAAATAAACTTCCCCACAGTTTTAGGAGGACTAAATTACATAATTTTTTTTAAATTTTATTTTAAAGACAAAAGAATGGAGACATATGAACCAGAAAAGCCATAAACAATACAGAAGATACAAAGTTATACAGAATATAGTAGGGAATTAGAACTGGATGTTGTATTACATAGTTATCTTCACATTAGTTAACACAAAAACATTAAAGGAAATACCAAATTATAGATAAGATAGTAGGGAAT
>PVLD010035028.1:0-12143 GCA_004027595.1 Dinomys branickii | reverse complement strand
GCTATAAATTCCACAGGCAGTTCAGCAGGTGGAGGTCTGCTGCAAAGGCTGCTCCAATGATTCCTTCTCTTTGGGAGAATGTCCCTTAAGCTTTCTGCTGAGATTTGTTCTTCTGTCTTCCCTTTTTTGGGTATCAGATTCAAAATATTGAGCAATAGATTCCCCAGGCAGTTCAGCAGGCAAAGGTCTGCTGCAGAGGTTGCTGCAATGACTTTTCTTTGGGGGAATGTGCCTTAAGTTTTCTGCTGAGAGTTCCGCTTAAAAGGCTGTGCAGATGTTGGTTAGCTACTCCCTAGCGAGAGACCTGGGTGAGGTGTGTAAGGCCGCTCCCCCGCCCTCCCAGGGTTCCCTGCAGGTATAGGGATGGATCTCCTCCCCCACTCGGTGATCTGGTCGCGAGCGCAGATAGCTCACCAGTTTTCGGAGTTCCTGCAGGCAGGAAGGTTCCAAGGTGCCGGTTTTTTGTGCTATGCTCGCGATCCGCCGCTCGCAGCCACTTGTTTCCTCGCGCTCTCCGGGTCTGGGGGAGGGAGCGGGATCCTCCGCTCTTCTGCTCCTCGCGCCGCCCTGGCCACGGACCGCCGGCTGCCGAGGGTCTAGGCTGTGCTGCCTGAATGATATCAGACGCGTTTGTGTTCTCCAAAACCGAAGAATGAATTTTAGGAACAACGGAGGTTAAGAGCAGAATATATTTATTGAGAGAAAGAAAGCTTCTGTCCAAGAGAGGGACAGAAGGGCCCGAGTGGGTTGCCCTAATGAACCGATTTAGAGTCTATTCTGTTTGGTACAACAGCTGTGTTCTTGAAAATATAGGTCTAAATTGTATTTTAAAAGCCACAGTGATTTACCAATAGTTTGTTTTTCTTTTTAGTTTAGGAAAGAGTGTTTCAAATGAGAACAACTGGCCTCTAGTTGCTTTGTAAGTTCAAACGGTGACAATTTGGCCAGCTAGTCTAGGAAGTTATTTCACAAATGCACTCATAGAATCATCTGAAGAGTGTAGTGATGTAATCCACATTCTTGTTCTCTGGCTTTGCAATGTTTAAATTTGCCTCATGCTGACCATCCTCCGCAGGAGTTCTCTCCTCACGTCCGTCATGCACATATCCCACTTCCGGCTGTGAAATCGCAGCTTCAAGGCACTTCAGCTCTGCTTCACATGCAATCAGCTGCACAGTTTTCCACCAGCAGCCACAGAGTTACTGAGCAAAGACCTCATTCTTGGTCTCTACCACCTTCTGCCCCAGCAGCACTAGACTCTGCCTGGCTTTGGGAGAAGCCCAGGAGGTCCCCCAGCTTAACTGATGCCTTGACATGTCTGCTTTAGCTCTACTTGGTCCTGAGTCACACTTGCAAACTGTGGACCAAACTGTGTCTTCCTGTTTGCTTGAGCCTGGCCTGCTATCAGTCATTCCTGTTTTCATGTATGTAGGGAGCAGCAAAATGTTAAAACAAATAGGTAAGGCTGCTGCACGTCCACTGGTAGTGTACACCACAGAATAAGGCCAGGAAAGTGACTGAACCGTACCTAAAATGGTAAACAAAGGAGAGGGGAAGTAAAAGCATGTGACCAAATGCCCTGTAGCTCAAAATCCGATCACCTATTTTACAATGGAAGTGACCCAGCTATGAGCATTTCAGATATTCACAGCATTCAACCTTTGATCTAGAGACAAAATAGAGTAAATAATAGGGGAATTCTTGGTAAAAGGTCAGGAGATTTTTGCTGTTATTTTGGAGGGATTTCCAAAGTTCCCTTGGTAAGCCAGAGATTTCCTCATTTGTTCCCAAGTTCCTAAGGACGAATACCTCTGTACTAAGAATTAAGTGCTTGGTATCACCAGTTTAGCACTTACATACATTCAATCATTTCATTCCTGAGATTAGTGATTCCCACTTATCCTTGCACTGGCAATTCCTAAGAGTCTATGAAATTCAACTGCGCATAGCATAATGAAGAATACAGTTTGACGACTAAGGGTCTGGGCTTTGAGGTCAGGCACTCCCAGGTTGAGATGGGGAGCTGCTGCTGCATAGTTATGTGACCTTGAGCAACTGACACACCATCTACAAGGCTTGGCATCTCTGTCAGTAATCAGGGTGGTAACAGGAACCATTTCACAGGGTAATTATAAGATTATATGAACATGCAGATCTCGATCACATGGTAAAACTTTAACAAATGGTAACTATTACTCATAGCAAGTGACTGGCGAGTGGTAGACAGAGGTGACAGAGCTGCACTCTGTGAGGAATACAAAATGAAAAACAGCCAACAATAAATAATAACAGACAGATAAGGCAGAGAACAAGAGTGGTGTCTGGTGTATCCCAAGACACAACGTGTTCGGGGACCGGAGAGAAGGCAGGACAAAGCCCGGCACTAGGGGAGGCGCCTCCCATCGTGTGCGGGTGGAGGATACGTGGAAGTGGTAAAGCCTCACGGGGACAGTGCACACTTCAAGGGGGGTTTGACAGAGTGACCTGAACATCACACGCATGGCAGAACGATGAACAGAAGTTCTTTGTATGCAGAAGGAAAAGTGTAAGACAGATGCAGAAAAATCCAAATAGAAGATAAAAACAGGTGGGTAGGAATGAGACAGATGTGCCAAGAGTCAAAGGCTGGAGGAGAAGCCGGGACACAGAAGTGATTTATTTGTGTTCTGCCCAAGAAACACTAACCTGGCAAGATCTGTGGGAAGGTGTGTAATCAGAATTTGACTCATGAGGATACAGAGCATGCAGGTTGTTTATTGCAATTCCCAGATGCAAGTTTTAGGGTAAAAGAAAGAAAAATATCTACTAAAAATTGCCAAGTAAATGCTACATGGGAGTTAGGAAGCTTCAGTATTGGGAGCGTTAAGTATTTTCTTGTCCAGAGCTCAATTTTCTCTTGCCCAAGCATCACGGTGTTAGCGACAGTGAACGGTATTGAATGCATGTACGTCTTAGTCACTCTGCATTGTCATAACAAAAATGCCATAAACGATGTGGCTTAATAAACAAAGCATTTGTTTCTCAATTCAAAGACTAGGAGAAGCACGGTAGTATGCTGGCCAGTTCGCTTCCTGCAGAGAGCGCTCTTCCCGGTTTGCAGATGGACAGGAGAGACAGCCTGTCCATGTGTCTCTTCTTAGAGGGGCATTAGTCCTATCACAAGGGCACCATGCTTGTGATCTAATCACCTTCCAAAGGCCCCGCCTCCAAACACCATCACATTGAGAATGTAGGGTTTCAATATATGAAATGGGAGAATCCAAACCCTCAAGACACAGCAATGTCACCAGCTATGTCACACCCATTGTCCACAGTTAGGTCCAAATTCAGAAGCAGTTGAGCCGAAGTCTTCCTTCAGTGTCAAACACATTTTCAAAGAGGCGTGTTGCAGGGCAACAACAGTGTAAATCACTTTGGTTCCTTGGGCTGTTTCCTTCTGTGTCTTTCACTGAAGACTGTGACTAGCACATCTCTAGACAAGTTTCACGGGAGTCTTTATGTATCTACATCTATATCTATGTAAGTGGTGATCAAAATATGTGGTGAATAATTAAATTCAGAGAAATATATTGTAGTAAACAACACTGCCATGAATCCTCCTCAAAATCCTCCCCCCAGCTTTGAACATACCTATCCCTGCACCTTGCCACTTTCTGAAGCAGTTCTGGAATTCTTCTTCCACTTCCGTACATACAAATACAGTGACTGGTGTCCCTGAGTGCCATCTAACAGAATGGCAGCCTTGCAAATACAGGACAGTGTGTCCCCTCCACCTCCTTGACCGGAGCCAGCACCCTGCAAATTCTGGCTCTTCCCCAAAGTCAAAACAACCATGAAAGGTAAACATTTGAATCAACTCTGAACACTGAAGAGGCCATGACAGTACAACTGAAGACACCCCGTAAACTAGGCACTATTAGTATTCCCACTCAAGAGAGAGAGAAGTGATTAACCATTCCCAAGGCTCCACAGCATTCTTCAATTTTTAATGGGCTTAATGAAATGGAACCAACTGGCTTAGACTAGTTGCACCAGTCTACTAGTCTACTACTAATCTACAGTACTAGAACCAGAAATAGCTCTACAGGTGAAAAACCTGCAGGAGATCCAAATGCATAAGTTTCATGAAGACAGTTCCACAAGGAGGGTTTATTAGGTGACTTTATTGTTGTCATTTAAGAGAGTCCAGATGACTCTGAGATTTCAGATTGTAAACAGCAGCACACCTGTCATCAATGCTTGAAGTTAATTTTCTAGAGACCCATGGCATTGCACTGTAAGGAAGTAAATTTACAAATCAGCCATTTGTTTGCATGGCTGCCTTTGAACAATTGGCTAATGTGTGTTAAATGAAACATTTTCAAAGAAACTCAGTTTTCAATCATGAAATATCACCTCACTCCTAGGATACTACCCACCAAAGAATCATCTTCAGCAACAAATCATTTTTGATTACTGTACACAAGAAAAGTAATTTAAATTGAGATTCAACGTGAAAAGTTTTCATCAATCACAATTTATTCTGACTACATATTTTCCACTTCAGTCCATCATAACCTGTCTAAGCCATTCTGTTCCATTCTGTTACTCTGATTACAAATAAAATGGGACAATGATCTTAGCAGGCATTTCCCAAAAGACACACAAATGGTCCACAAGTACTACGAAAAAATGCTTGACACCCGAATTAGTCATCACGGAAAAGCAAACAAAACGAGATGCCGTCTTTCTCCAGTCTTAATGACCAATATAAAAAGGACACAAAGTAACAAGTGTGAGTGAAGATGGGGAGGAAGGGGGAGCTTCATGCACACGCTGTGGGTGGGAACGCGAGGCAGCACTGCCACTCTGGAAAAACAGTGCAAAAGTTTCCGAAAAATCTGGGTGGGAAACTACCACATGCTCCAGCTCTCTCACCACTGCATACACGTGCAGAGATGTCTCAGAGATCCCATCACGCGCGTGCCTGTTACACTCACAACATCCACTACGGCTAAGGAATCAGCCAAGGTGTCCACTGGTAGTCGAATGCAAAAAGAAAATGTGGTGGGCACACACAACAGAGAATTAGCTACAGAAATGAAGGAAATGTTATTTGCAGCAACATGGATGTGTCTAGAGGATTCTTCTTTTAAGGGAATTCCTACCATAAGAGAAGTAAGTTAGGCAAAGACAGACAGATATCGAATGTTCTCACATGTGGAAGCTTAAAAACATGACTGCGTCGAGGTAGAGAACAGAAAGCGGGCACTGCGGGCTGGGCAGTGTGGTGCTGAGGAGTGGAGAAGGATGTTACCAGGTACAGAGAGGCAGGCGGACAGGAGGAATCACTCTAATGCTCTACAGCACAGTGGGGACAATAACAAACTGTGCACTTCAAAGCAGCGCATACAGAAAACTTTAAATGATCTCAACACAAACAAACCAAAAATAACAGCTGTCTGAGGGGACAGATATGCCTGTTATCCTGATTTGGTCATTATATACATGTGTTGAAACATCATGCTGTGACCCTAAATATATACAATTATTAGGTATCTATTAAAATATTTTTAGGGCCAAGGATATGGCTCAGTGGCACAAATGCCTGCTTGGCAAGTGCAAGGTCCTGAGTTTGATTCCTGGCACTGGTTCCATATGGCCAATAAACACTTGGCAAATGTTCATCTTCACTGGTTATTAGGGAAATGCAAATTAAAACTGCATTAAGATACCATCTTACCCCAAAAAGAATGGCCATCCTCAAAGAATCAAATAATAACAAATGGTGGTGAGGACATGGGGCAAAGGAAGCCTCCCACATTGCTGGTAGGAATGTTACGAGTACAACCGCTAGAGGAATCAGTGGGTAGATTCCTCAAAGGGTTAAAAATAGAAATTCCATTTGATCGAGATATCCCCTTCCAGGTATCTTCCCAAAGGAGTTAAAGCCATCATACTACAGGGAGACATGCACACCTGTGTTCATGGCAGCACAATTTATAGTAGCTAGGTCTTAAAAATAGTGTACATGTCCATAAACGATGGGTGGATACAGAAAATGTGGTATGTATACATAATGGAGAACTACTCTGCCATAAAGAAAGATAAACCTGAGGCATTCACAAGCAAATGGATACAACTTGAAAACATAAAATTAAGTGAAATAAATCAGACACACAAGCTTAAATATCACATGGTTTCTCTTGTATGAAAAACACACACAAAAAAAAAACAGATAAAGAGCAAAACAGAAGGTAGACAAAGAGGAAGTGGGGAGATGGTCACATAACTCTCCAAATTATTCCGTTGTTTGAAAAATATTTTAAGATAAATGTTAATTTGTTTCACTTCTACTACTAGTTTCTTTTGTTCATGGAAAAGAAAGTTTTGTTCTTTCATTTGTCTGTTTCTTCTTCATAAGAGAATCTTACTCTGCTTCTGACTTATACTGTGAGTTACACTTTGGCCATTCTTACACTGAGACACAGTATATTAACCATTGGTGTTCTACTTTTGTTATAAAATTTTTATTTTTTCATAGAACAGTGTTTTATATCTTCTTTTTCAATATCTACTTGTATTACAATAATTTTTTTCAAAAATAAACGCTGATTGTATTCACCAAATTGATTTCATGACCATCAAGTGGGCTACAACTTAAAATGTAAAAAGCAGGATTTAATATGAAATTAAATCAAGTAACTCTGCCCATTCCTTAAGCATAAGGGAAAAGCCTTGAGTCTAACGATTAATGGCTTAGGGTTTTAGGCCCCTTTTTAATCTCTAGAAAAAAGCTAATGATTTCCTGGAAACATTAGCAGAGCAGACTTGACCACTGATGTTTTTCTCAGTAATGAATGATAAGCAATATGTAAATATTTCCTTAAGAGCCGTCTGGTCTGAACTCAATCAAGTAAATAGGAAACACAAGCCTTAAACAACACTGCAGCTCATGTAAGGGCCTAGTTGGAAATTAGCAATTCTGTCCAATAAAGCACTAGCAGCTTTTTCATAGGAAATGGTTTTGAAATAGCCTTAATGGTTTTAAGATTAGAAGTGCTGAGAACTGAAAGCTTCATAGTAATAAAAATCAAGACTCCCAAAGCATTTATACTCCATATGAAAGAAGGTGTCTTAAACACTGTCTTCTTTTGGTCACCCAATACCAAGCACTTGTTCTATGCCAACCGCCACCAAACAGCAGCACAGAAGAGCGCTGAGCTGTGACAGGCTTCTGACCTGCCAGATGGCCACTTGGGAGGAGGTCGACCGTGAACACACAAACACGAGAGCCACAGAGACCATGCAGGACAGCTGGCGGGCTGTGGGACATGCAGACACGTGACGCCACACTCACCAGGCTGCTTCTTCGAAACTAAAATCCAACATGACTCCCAATAAAGACAACTAAAGTGCTCCACTTCAGATCCCTGTGCAACTTCACCTGTTTATCACAGTACAGTGCTAACACCATGAAAAATAAACACCATGCGCAAGGTAAATTAAGACCACACAGAATGAGTAAAAACAACAGGGGATGCAGACACGGCAGAGGACAGAGCGTGACTCAAGACTCCACCTGAAGGCGAAGTGATTTGGGGCAAGTCATCTGGTCCCCAAACAACAGGTTTGTCACCTGCATTCACAACTCCTAACCCACCGCATAGTACAGGGAGGACATTCAAGGGCAGTGCTGACTTTCTCTCCCTTCCTACAATGCGGGAGGCCACGTCTAGGAAAGCCGGCACCGTGATCACCTTCTGTCAGCAGGAGCAAGCGCAGTGAAACTGACAGAATGTATGGCACGAATAGTGCGAAGGCACAGCGCTGATGCCGGCCAAGTGCTTTACAGCGTTCTGTCTGCTTTTCACTATCAGCACAGTTAAAGCCCATCACATAACCAACACCCGAACCCAACATTCAGTGATCATCAGTGTCTCTTCAATTCCACATATACTCAGGGTGGCAAAGTGTTAATGGTCCTGGGCCAGCAAGAAAGAAGAAACTCAGCAACAACCTATAGACTGTTAACAAGAGAAAGGTCAAGAGCCCACAGGGCACCGCTGACCCACGCGGTACCCTCGTTCTCGGCCTGGGGAGGCACGAAGGGATGGCTTTCTAAGGTCAGAGACCGCCTGTGTGGGGCTGGGGACAGGCCATCCATGCGGCCTCGCAATGCAGTGCCACGGCGCAGCCAGCTGGGCTGTCCAGTGACACAGTGGGCAGGGCTGTAGGTCTGTACTCAGCAGGAAAGGCCGAGACTGCAGCGGACACCTGTCTGTATTCATCTCCGAAACAGGCAGAGACTCATGTTAGTAAGACACAACCGCAGACAGAAAAGTGCATCCCTGGAATGGAAAACCCCGACGGCACACGTGGAGCAGCGGCGGCAGGTCCCCTTACCTCAGCTCTGGACACTCACATCTTTATGGGCGGGAGCTAGGGATATAGCTCAGTGGAATAAGCGCCTGCCTAGCAAGCGCAGGGTCCTGAGTTCAATCCCCAGTACCGCCAAAAAAAAAAAAAAATCTTTATGGGCGGATAACGCCGACAAAACGCATCGCGGGTGATGTCCTCCGTTATCAGCAAGCTGCCTCTGAGAAGGTCATTTGTAAGTCAGACCTTCCGAACCCAGGATGTGCGCTCCACGCTACTTACGATGGTGGAAGTGAGTGTGGGGCCAGGCCTGCCCACAGGAGACATTTCCACCCACTCCGCGAGCAGGAGCAGGTCAGGTGACCCGTGCTCTACAGGACGAGTTCCACCCCAGCGGGAGCATGAGGCCCTGGGAAACACCGGGGAGCAGACGCTGCGGGGGCGGGGGCGGGCGGCGCAGGCGCAGCTGGGTGATCTCCGAGTAGTTATCCATCCAAGTCTCTACTTCCACTAAGTCAAACCCTACTTGGATGAAAACTCTTCCCTTTAAGATGTTTGCAATGAACATAACCTTGGTCTGATTTTATAAGCCACGTTCCTGTCAAGGCGCGCACAGGGAAGGTAATGCTAATCCAGGGCCGAGATAAGGTGCTTCCCATAGCTGAAGGTGCCCTGCCCAGGCTTCTTGGCACCCTCACTGCTGCCAGCCCACTCTGCACAGTATTTCAAGCAACGCCACAGGAAGGCTCTGAGCGCCAAGCAATGCGCGTAAAATGCCCTGCTGGGGGCCAGCTCATCACTGACACTTTCTCCCCGTGAGCTTGGGGTCTCGTGTTAAATATATGTGTGCCTTAGACTTCTCAAGGCCCTCTGGATTATGTTTCCACTCCGCAATATTCTAGTGCCTAACTTTGCGCATAACCAGGGATTGCTGAGAAGCTGAATGATTGCAGTTTTAATTATTCTCACTGCTCTTTTCTCCCTGGTCCAAACAACAGGGGCAGCGTGTGGGATGGGAACTAGGCACCAAGATGAGGACAGGGTGAAGATGAAAGTGCAGTAGGCACGAAGCTGTGTCGGGAATGCACTGCCATGAAAGCACTGTGCCAGCTGCATCTCCACAACCACCTTGCTTTTACTTTGAATGAGAAAGTCACACAGTTCACTATGGATGTCTAATAAAAAGTGAGCTCAGGCATCAGCCTCCAGGTCCTTTTCCCTGAAGAAGGGATGAATGACCGGCTCTGGTCCTCCTCACTGTGTTCTGCTGGGCTTCTCCCCGTCCTGGCTGGGATGCTTCCGGCTTCTTCAAAGCCACCATGAGAGTGGGTTATGCTCAGTCACGTTTAAACTCCAAAGAGGCGTAGGCTGAAGGACATGCAGACCTGCCTGAGGTCAGAGCAGAGTGACCTGTACCTATCAGTGCTCTGCTTGTGGGCGGGAGGTTCAAATCTGAAGAGCAGGGGCAGAGGCTGGGGTGGAAGTGGGACGCATCTGAAGCATAGCTACGGGCACTCAGGGGTGCACAACATGCTGTACCGTCTGTTACTCAGGGCAGTGAAGAGGTGGCAGGGATCCCACTGCTGCCTCTGAAGGGGTGGGTAAGAGAAGTCAGTGTGTGGGAGGGGAAGTTCTGCTTTTCCAGACAACCACGGGCCAGGAAGGTGGCGCCCAGCAAGTCTAGGAAGAGAGACCTACGTGGTTACCGTGGTGTCTGCTGAGGGGCCCCACTTCACCTCACTCTCAGGCCTCCTAGACCCTGGCAGAGGCGAAAAGTGAACCTGCCCCAAGACCCTACTCTTGTGAACCACAAATACATTCTTATCTGTGATCCTTAAAAATATGCTTCCAAAGAACTTCTCAATCGACACATAGGTCTGAGTCATAGCACAGTGGTGAGAAGTGTGCTTAGCATGTATGTAACCTTGGGTTCAGCCCCCAGCACCACACACACACACACACACACACACACACACACACACACAGCACAAATGGACCTCCACAAAGACCACAGAAGCCAAACAATACCCAATGAGTGTGGCAGGAGGAAGCCCTGTTTGATACCAATAAACACACCTGCATTCTAACTACAAAGGGAGAAGACAGGGTGGAGGGGGAACATCCCTCAGCACAATGTAATTTCTACATAGTACAAATAAATAGTACAGAGAGTATAATTTGCTTTAATAATTTAGTTTTTATGTGGTTTTCCAGATCTGCCAAAGATCAAAGAATTAACTCGAACAGATATAATATACTAAGTTTGCATATCCATTGTTAGCAAAAGAATGAGAAAAAGTCACATGAAGCATAATCTGGAATAAGCATCTACTACAAAACCATACTAAAGCTCCTAAAAGCCAGGTGGGACTGGATCAGAAGAATCAGAAACCCTACCAAGACTTATGTGGAATAAATCTGTCCAGCAGTGATACTGATTTACCCTTCTGCTTAAAGTTGCACAGGTACACAGGCATATTCCAAGATACACATAAGAAATAGAGATTAGGAAATCCTCAAGTCACCCATTTCGATTCAAAATCATTAATACAGGATCTTTTAAACTTAATTTTGCTTTAATGTTAAAATGATGAGAGAGGGGGGTGGAAATTAACCCCAACAAAGGGATTAATTTGGGACAGGGTTTTTTAGCCAACAGTCATACACTGTTTATGAAACCACATGATAAGGTGGCAAGCAAAGGAAATGCTGACTACTCAGCAGGAAAAAGGGAATGAGGAAAAGAGCTTAAAAGCAATTTTATGACTTCAAATACTAACTGCCCCAGGTGTGGTGGCACACTCCTATAATCCCAACACTGGGGAGACTGAGGCAGGAGGATCATTTGGAGTTCGAGGCCAGCCTGGGCTACAAAGTGAGTTCAAGACCAGCCTAAACTGCATAATGAGACCCTGTTTCAAAGAGACAAAACAAACAAAAAACAAATACGTAACTGCGGTAGTATGCAGACAATCAGGATAACTCTCCTGATTTCCTCCAGATACTGGTAGGGATTTGTGCAAGGCTATGTGATTTGGTTTAGGGAAAACCCATTGCATCACTCTGGCCTTGCCCTTGGCCTGGCTTCATATTCCCAGTGCTTGGGCTGCCTTAAGTGCAACGCTCCAGAAAATCTGCCTTATGTTCTCAGCAATAGGCCCTGAGGTAAGTCCCATTGCTAAGCACTCTCAGGATCAATCCACCTTCTTCAAAAGGCATCTGAAAAGATCTATAAGTTTAGTTGGATCTTTTTTGATTATGAGTTTTTTGCCTGTTTCTTCTTTATTTAAACTCAGTTTTTATTTTTAGCAGTTTAACCATTTCTAGATTCCAGTGCATAGCTAAATTATAGGGCTTGTGCGCTCTCTCTCTCTCTCTCTCTCTCTCTCTCTCTCTCTCTCTCTCTCTCTCGGTAATGCCAAATTCTGTTGACTGTTTTAATAATAATAGCACTGACTTCTGTCCTGTATCACTACCCTTACATGCCTGTCACAAATAAGCATTTCTGATGTTTTTATTTTCATCATTAGACTACTTTCCAGAACAGAGTTCTGAACTGTAAGAAAAAAGCTATGTTGTTTTTCCAGAACAGTTCTGGTTTGCATTCCTAGTTTAAAGGCACCTCTTCTTACTCTGCATTGTAGGGACAAGGAAAGGTCAACGCTGAGCAAGCTGCTCCTCACTCATCAGCGACTCTCAGAACGAGGGTCTTGAAATCATTTTAGATTCAGACTGAAAGGGTACTGTAGTTTTAAAAAATCCCTATGTAGGGCATCTATAGGCAA
>PVLD010035027.1:0-12135 GCA_004027595.1 Dinomys branickii | reverse complement strand
TTTCCGTTGAGAAATCTGCTGTGATTCTGATGGGCTTTCCTTTATAGGTGATCTGTTTCCTTTCTCTGGCAGCTTTTAATATTGTGTTCTTTTGCTGGATATCTGGGATCTTGATTATTATATGCCTGTGCGTGTTTTTCTTTGGGTTATGGATCATTGGTGTTCTATATGCTTCGCTTAACTGAACTTCAGTATCTTTCAGCTTGTTTGGGAAATTTTCTGCTATTATTTCATCAAATATTCCTTTTATATCATTTTTGAGATCTCCTGCTGTTTCACACACTCCTATAATTCAAATATTGTTATGTTTTGCCTCATCTTGCACCTGTTGGATTGACTTTTCTTGTGTCTTTGATGATATCACGAGATTCTTCCTTTCACGCTCATAAGCTGCCATGCTGTCTTCAAGTTCTGAAATTCTATCTTCGGTTTCATTTAAATGGTTTTTCATGCTTTCAGCGTTAGTTTTCAAATCCTGGCATTCTCTTTTGACCTGTTTTATTATTGGTAATTCATTCCTGAATTGCTCTTGTAACATTTCCATTTGTTTCCTATTTTCTTCTAGAATTTTGTCTATTTCTCCTCTGTGTGAATGGGACATTTCTTCGATCATTGTTTTCAGCTCGTTTTTTATCTGAGAAATCATTGTGGGTATGTGGGTTATTTCTGCTTTAAGCTCTTTCATGGCCTGTTGGAGTTGTTTCATTTCGGATGCCATCGTTTCATATCTTGAAGTTATGAGGTTTCCTGGTTCACCTGTATCTTCACATTCGAAACTTGTTCTGGGTGAGGTTGAGTTTTGAGACTGCGTTTTGTTCCTCTGTTTTCCCATTTTTGGGTATCAGATTCAAAATGTGGAGCTATAAATTCCCTAGGCAGATCAGCAGGCGGAGGTCTGCTGCAGAGATTGCTCCAATGATTCCTTCTCTTTGGGAGAATGTCCCTTAAGCTTTCTGCTGAGATTTGTTCTTCTGTCTTCCCATTTTTTGGTATCAGATTCAAAATATTGAGCAATAGATTCCCCAGGCAGTTCAGCAGGCAAAGGTCTGCTGCAGAGGTTGCTCCAATGACTTTTCTTTGGGGGAATGTCCCTTAAGCTTTCTGCTGAGAGTTCCGCTTAAAAGGCTGTACAGATATTGGTTAGATACTCCCTACCGAGTGACCTGGGTGAGGTGTGTAAGATCGCTCCCCCGCCCTCCCAGGGTTCCCTGCAGGTATAGGGATGGATCTCCTCCCCCACTCGGTGATCTGGTCGCGAGCGCATATAGCTCACCAGTTTTCGGAGTCCCTGCAGGCAGGAAGGTTCCAAGGTGCCAGTTTATCGTTTGGGGCTTTCTGCGCGGCCTGCCCGATGCGCGCAAAATGTGGGACTGCCGGGCGTTGCCGCTGCTGGAAAAGCCGATCTCTGTCAGGAGTCGCTGGAAAGCTACGCCGGCTCGGGAGGCGGGAGGGACCGAGCCGGCTATGCCCCCAGGGCGTTCGGACCCAGCCAAGCCTCCTCCCCGCGCGGAGCATCTCTGGCTCCCATCGTTTGGGGCTTTCTGCACGGCCCGCCCGATGCGCAGGAAATCTGTTTTTATTTTTTAAATTGATTTTTAAAAATAAAAGAAAAAAGCATATTAACAAACATCCATTTACAAAATAGCACAAGAAAAATACAAGCATTACTGAATTACGACAAAGTGGTAGGAAATTAACAATGGTTGTTGTATTACATATAGATATCTTTAAAGTGGTTTCTCAGGAAAACAAATAGAGACATACAAAACTGATAAAATGATTAATCATTAACCGATCCTTTTAGTAAAGCTATAGAAATCAATAGTACAACTATGTTAGTTATCCTGTATATACATATGTACATTGTTTCCCTTTCTTTTCTCTTTTCCCTCATCCCGGTTGCTTTTTACTTTTGAGCAGTTTCCTTTGTTTCACAATGTCTATCATACCTCTCAATTTTTATTTAATCGTTCAGGTTCTTATACTAGTGAGACAATATGTTGCTTACACATGGAGATCTGATTTATTTCACTTACAAGTATGGTCTCTAGTTGTGACCATTTACCTGTAAAAGCCTTGAGTTTATCTTTCTTTATAGTTGAATAACATTCCATTATATAAAAAACCCACAATTACTTATCCATTCCTCAGTTGGTGGACATTTGGGTTACTTCCACAATTTAGCTATGACAAATTGCACTGCTATGAACATGGGTGCACATGTATCGCAGTGATGTGATGTTTTCAGATCTTCTGGGAAAAATATCGAGCAGGAGAATAGCTGGGCTGAATGGGACCTCTAGACCTAGTTTGCTGAGGAGTCTCCAAACCGATCTCCACAGTGGTTTCACCAGTCTGGATTCCCACCAGCAGTGGAGAAGAATTCCTATTTTTCCACAGCCTCACCAGCATTTGTTATTGGTTGATTTCTTAATGCTAGCCATTCTTACTAGGGTGAGACGAAACATCAGTGTTGTTTTAATTTGCCTTTCTTGAATGACAAACGATGTTGAACATTTTTCATGTATTTGTTTGCCATTCGTATTTCTTTATCTGAGAAGTGTGCGTTCATCTCAGATCCCCATTTCTGGATTGGATCTTTGAATTTTTGGAGGGCTGATGTTTTTTAATTCTTTATATGTTCTAGATAGAAGACCTTTGTCTGAGGAATAGTCAGCTAAAATTTTTTCCCAATTTGTGGGTTTCCTTTTTTCTCTGTTTGTAATTTCTTTAGATGTGTGGAAACTTTTCAGTAGGATGAGATCCCAGATGTTGATTCTTTGAAATATTTCCTATTTGGTTTGATTTTTGTTCATGAACTCTCTGCCTACCCCTATGTCTTTGAGGTTTTTACCTACTTTCTTTTCCAACAGACTCAGTGTTTCTGTCTTAATATTTAGATCTGTGATGCATTTTGACTTTAGGTTGGTGCATGGTGATAGGCTTGGGCCTATTTTCAGTCTTTGGCAAGAGACAAGCCAATTTCTTTACCACCACTTATTAAAGAGGCCATCTTTCTTCCAGTGAGTTTGTTTGGGCCCTTTGTCAAATATTAGGTGGCTGAGTATGTTTGTGATTGTGGCTGCATCTTCCAGTTTGTTCCATTGCTCCTCAGGTCAGGTTGTTAGCTAGTACCATGTTGATTATATCACAGTAGCTTTGTAGCATAATTTCAGGTCAGGGATTGTGATTCCATCTGACTTGTCTTTGTTGTCCAGATTGCTTTTGCTATTCTGGCTCCAGATGAATTTAAGGAATATTTACTCTCGATCTGTGAGGAATGCTAATGGTATTTTAATGGGAATTGCATTGAATCTGTACAACAATTTTGGTAGTATGGCCATTTTCACAATGTTGGTTCTTCCTCTCCATGAGCAAGGAATATTTTTCCACTTATTGAAATCCTCTTCAATCTCTTTTTTTCAGAGTACTGTAGTTTGTATTGACTAGATCTTTTACCTCTTTTGTTAGATTGATTTCTCAATATTTCAATTTCTTGGATGCTATTGTGAAAGATATGGTTTCCTTAATTACTCTCTCAGTCTGGTTGTTGTTTGTGTACAGGAATGCTATTCATTTTTGAGTGTTGATTTTGTAGCCAGCTACACTGCTGCATATGTTGATTAATTCAAGGAGTTTTCTTGTGGAGTTTTTGGGGACTTGCATGTAGAGTATCATGTCATCTGCAAATAGTGATAATTTTACTTCTTCCTTTCCTGTCCTTTTTCCTTTTATTTCTCTCTCTTGTCTAATTGCTCTGGCTAATACTTCCAGAACTATATTGAATAGGAGTGGTGATAGTGGACATTTTTGTCTTGTTCCTGATTTTAAAGTAAAAGCTTTCAGTTTTTTGCTATTTAGTATGATGTTGGCTATTGATTTGTCATAAATGGCTTTGATCAGATTGAGGCAAAGACCATCTATTCCTATTTTCTATAGGGTTTTTATCATGAATGTGTGCTGGACTTTGTCAAAAGCTTTTTTGCATCTATGAGATGATCATATGGTTTTTGTCTTTGTCTATTAATATTGTTATGGTTAATATATTGTGTCAACTTGGGGAATCTAGAGGTTTGGCTGAGTGATTCAGCAGGAAGGCAGGGTGCTTACTTTGGTACATCCTGAGCCTGTGGAAGAGGAGGGTGTGGAGATCTTGTGAATGCTACATGCCCCCTGGTTGGGGTTAACCTGTTTACAATGTAAAGGAAGGAAAGAGGCTGCTTGCAGCTATTTCTCCCTTTTGCTCTGGTTGTTTTTGCTGTGCTCTACTGCCATGAACGCTTGCCCTCTGCCGTGTGCCACTTTGCCTCAGAACCAGCCAAGTATGGACTGAAACCTCCACAAACTGTAAGCTAAATAAACCTTTCCTTCCTTCATTTTGGGCATTGGGTATTTTGTCTCAGCAACGAGAGAAAAGTACTAAGACAGAATTTGGTACCAGCAGAGTTGGGTCGTTGCTGTGACTATACCTGACTATGTGGTTCAAGAACCTTTGGAAATGGCTTGTGGGAAGAGTTTGGAAAGGTTTGAAGATGTCGCCTGAAAGAGATATGCTGGAATGCCTTCAGCTGTTCTGTATGGGAGATTCTGGTCAGAATTCAGAAGACCAGAAGGCTGATAGAAATCCTGCCAGTAAAGACCAGGTTCAGGAGGTTTCTGCTGGGAAGAAGGACTTCATTGGTTGTTGGACTTCAGACGATGTATGTTATGGCTTGGCAGAAAGTTTGTCTGCATTTTGCTCATGTCCAGAGACTTTTCCTGAGACTGACATTAAGGGCGGCAGTGAACTAATTAATCTCGCAAAAGAAATTTCAAGGCAGTCGAATATTGGGGCAGTGGCATGGCTATTGTTGGGGGCTTTTAGCCAGATTTATATTGACAACCAAGAGCAAAGAGCCCAGCAGGATGATTTAAAAGGTTGTGAGTTTGGCCAGAAAGAAAGCTCCACTAAAGCTGTGGACTGCAAAGATAAGGCTGAGGGGATCTCTGAGAAGGAAGCCAAAGAGCGCCATTTTCCCAAACGGCAGGGCCGGCCACACCAGGTTCCAGAATGGAGGCAGCATAGAGAATTTGCTCCTCAGAATTGGATTCAGTGTGCCCAGTGATCCAGGCACTTGATCTCTATGGCCAAGAGAGAGAAAAGTTTGGCTACTGCTCCAGGTGGCAGCAGACCTTGGCATCATCCACGTGGCCCTGGCTTTAGGTGCAAGGAAAATGCAAGAGTTCTGAAGTTAAAGAGGCTTCCACCCAGATTTCAGAAGGCCTTGGAGGCCAGGCAGTGTGCCCCTGAGAGGGCAATATATGAGGCTGTGAGTGTGAAGGAAAAGGTGCACGGGAGACCTCAGAAGTTTAGAAAAGCCAGGAACGTGGATCAGCTGAGGAAAGCTGCAAGGAGGGAGCAAAGCAAGCCTAAGAGAGAAGCCATGGAGGCTGTAACCACCAGAAGTGCCATAGAGGTGGATTCACGCAAGCCCTTTGGAGCTCACAATGTAAAACATGTCGCTTCAGATGCTGGATCTGGAGTTACAAGACACAATGTTAGCCCTACTGGATTTTGAACTTTGGTAGCAATGCTCTGTATCCCCCTGTTTGTACCTTTGGGAATGGTAATGTTTATTTTGTGCCTTTAAATGTTGGAGGTGTTAATTTTCATTTATATGGAAACAAAATGTTATGGTTCTAATATAAGCATGTCTTTGTATCTGGAAACTGGTTTAAGGAAATGTGTCTGCTTGCCAAGTTGACAAGGGGTGGAATGTTATGGTTGATTCATTGTGTCAACTTGGGGAGTCTAGAGGTTTGGCTGAGTGATTCAGCAGGAAGCCAGGGTGCTTACTTTGGTACATCATGAGCTTGTGGAAGAGGAGGGTGTGGAGATCTTGTGAGTGCTACATGCTCCCTGGGTGGGGTCAGTCTGTTTACAATGTAAGGGAAGGAAAGAGGCTGCTTGCAGCTATTTCTCCCTTTTGCTCTGGTTGTTTTTGCTGTGCTCTACTGCCATGAATGCTTGCCCTCTGCCGGGTACCACTCTGCCTCAGAACCAGCCAAGTATGGACTGAAACCTCCACAAACTGTAAGCTAAATAAACCTTTCCTTCCTTCATTTTGGGCATTGGGTATTTTGTCTCAGCAACAAGAGAAAAGTAACTAAGACAGGTATGGTGTATAACATTTATTGATTTGTGAATATTGAACCATCCCTACATTCCTGGAATGAATCCAACTTGGTTATGGTGTATGATTTTCTTGATGATTTGTTGCATTCTATTTGCTAGTATTTTATTGAATATCTTCACATCTGGGGGGCTGGGGATATAGCTCAGTGGAATAAGCGTCTGCCTAGCAAGCGCAGGGTCCTGAGTTCGATCCCCAGTACTGCCAAAAAAAAAAAAGTGATAAATGAATATCTTCACATCTGTATTTATTAGGGAGATTGATCTGTTGTTTTCTTTCTTAGTTGGTTCTTTCTCGGGTTTTGGTATTAGTATAATACTTGCCTCTAGAAATGAGTTAGGGAGAATTGATTCCTTTTCAATGCTGGTGTAAATCTTCTCTGAATTTCTTGTAAAATTCTGCTGTGAATCCATCAGGGCCTGGGCTTTTCTTTGTCGGTAAGTTTTTAATCACATTTTCAATCTCATTAATTAATATTGGATGGTTCAGGATTTTTATGTCTTCTTGATTCAAACTTGATAATTCTTACATGTTTAGGAATCTGTCCATTTCTTTGAATTTTCTATTCTATGGGAGTAAAGATTTTCAGAGTAGGTTTTAATGATCTTTTGAATTTCTGTAGGATCTGTGGTGATTTCATCCTTTTCATTTCTTATTGCATGAATTTCAGTTTTTTCCTTTTTTTTTTTTTGCTAAGGTTGGCTAGGGGTTTATCAATTTTATTTATTCTTTTATAAAACCAACTTTTTGGTTCATTTATTTTTTGTAGTGTTTTCTTTGTCTTACTTGCATTAATTTCTGCCTGATTTTGTAATCTCTTCCCTTCTTTGGTCTTTGGTCTTAACTTGTTCTTGTTTTTCTAAAAGCTTGAGGTGCAGCATTAGCACATTATTTATGTGTTCTCTTTTTGTTTTCCTTATGTGTGAGTTCACCACTATAATTTCCCTCTGAGGACTGTATTCATTGCATTCCACAGATTCCCCTAAGTTGTATGTACATTTTTGTTTGTTTGTAGCTATTTTTCAAGTTCTTCTTTAATTCTTTCTGTGACCCATTGATTATTCAGGAGGTTTTTATTTAATTTCCAAGTGTTTATGAAGCTTTTAGAGTTCCTTTTGTCATTAATTTCCAATTTCAGTGCACTGCGGTTAGATAATATGCACGGGATAATTTCAATTCTTTTGCATTTAGGTAGGTATGCTCTATGGGCTAGAATGTGGACCATTTTAGAAAGTCTAATGTGCAGCTGAGAAAAATGTATATTCTGATGTGGGATGGAACACTCTGTGTACATGTACTAAGTCCATTTGTTCACAGATTTGGTTCAGATCTGTTATTTCTTTGCTGATTTTTTGTCCAGTTGACCTATCTCTTTGTGTCAAAGGGGTGTTGAGGTCCCCTGCTACAATAGTGTTATTAATTATATGGGTTTTCGTCTCTGTTAAGATTTGTCTTATATAGTTTGGTGCTCCAATATTTGGTGCATACATGCTTAGGACTGTTTTCTCTTCCTCTTGCAGTTTTCTCCTAACAAGTATGTAGTGACCTTCTTTATCTCTTTTGATTGTTTTTGGTTTGAAGTTTACACTGTCTGCAAACATAAATAGCTACACCTGCTTTTCTCTGGGAACCTGTTGCATGGAGAATTGTTTTCCACCCTTTGACTTTCAGTGTATGGATTTCCTTTTGAGTAAATTGTGTTTCCTTATATAGCATATCATTGGATTTTGTTTCTTAATCCACTCTGCCAGCTTGTTTCTTTTGACTGGTGGATTGTGGTCATTTACATTCACAGTTATAACTGATACATAGTGGCTTATCATTGTCATGTTATTTACTTACTGTTGGTTTCCTACTTTTTCTCTCTATTTAATTGCTTATTTTGCTTGAAGCTTTCTTTCTATTGCTATTCTTGAAATTGTGGTCATTTTGTTCTCTGTCTAGAATATCTTTTAGCACTCTTTGTAAGGATGGTTTGGCACTCATGAAGTTCTTCAGTTGCTCTTTGTCATAGAAATATTTTATTTCTCCATTAAATTTGAAGGATAGTTTGGCAGGATACATCAGTCTTGGTTGGAAGCTCTTTTGTTCTTAGGACCTGTAATACTTCACTCCAAGCTCTTCTCAGTTGGATGGTTTGTGTTGAGAAGTCTGCTGTGATTCTGATGGGCTTTCCTTTACAGGTGATCTGTTTCTTCTCTCTAGTAGCTTTTAAAATTCCATTCTTTTGCTGGATATCTGGGATATTGATTATTATATGTCTAGGTGTAATTTCATTTTGGTTATGACTAGTTGGAATATGCCTCATTTACCTGTATATCAGTTTTTGTTACCACGGTTGGAAATTTGTCTGCTATTATTTCTGCAAATATTCTTTTTATGTCATTTGTATTGCCTCCTGCTGTTTTGTTGACTCCTATTAGTCTTACACTATTTCTCTTTGCTTCGTCTTGCAGCTGTTGAATTGATCTTTTCCTGGTTCCTTGTTGATTTTAAGAGATCAATTCTTTCATGATCATTAGCTGCCATGCTGTCTTCAAGATCTGAAATTCTATCTTTGGCTTCATTCAAGCGGCTTTGCCAACTTTCAGTGTAAGTTTTGACTTGGAAATCTCTTTGAATCTGTTTCATGCATTCTAGTTCATTCCTATAGTGTTCATTTAACGTTTCCATGAGTTGCCTATGTTCATCTATTTTTTTATATATTTCTTCTTTAGATGTGTTGAGCAATTCTTTCATTATTATTGTCATTTCATTTTTTGCCTGAGAGATTATTTCTCATCTGATGTCTTCTGTGGCCTGATGGAGTTGTTTATTTCCATTGCAGTCATTTCAGCAATTTCAGATGTGTGTTTACCAAGTTCACCTATGGCAATGTCTCCTGGACTTGTTCTGAGTGGGGTGGAGTTCTAAGATTGCATTCTAGTCCTTCGTCTTGTCATGTTTCATGCCAGAGTCAGAAAGCTCGGTCTCCCTCTTGTCTAGCAGCTCAGCAAAGGTCGCTAGTGTCCCTAGTTTTCCTGGGGGTCAGGCTTACCCCTCAGTGTCCACTGTGATGTGCTTATTAGGCTGAGGTCTCCCAGCAAATGGTGAAGTGTACGTAGCTCTCCCAGGTCTCAGACATGAACTGTGATGTCAGTCAATGGTAGGCCATCTGATCCAGTGTCCCCTTGCAGCTCAGGGCACAAGTATGACCCAGAAGCAGGCTGCACTGGTGGCACAATTATGGACCAGTGGTCCTGTGTCCCCAGGCAGTTCAGGGTGCAGGCAGAGCACAGACACAAATCAAAGGGACAACAGTTCATGGACCACCTGATTCTGGGTGTCTCCGGGCAGCTCAGGGAGCACACAGAAGCCAGACATGGGCCGCACTGGAGGTGATCATGGACCGCGTGTTTCTGTGACCTCCAGGAGGTCAGGGTATGCATAAAGCCCAGATGAGAAATGCAGTGCCAGCAGCACATGGACCTCCTGCTCTAGTACCTCAGGTAGCGCAGGGCATGCTCAGTGAGCGCCCAAATGCAAACCCCAGTGTTAGCAGTTCATGGGCCTTTTCAGTCAGAATCTCCTGTTTGCACGAGGCACATGGAGGGTGGAGACACAGACTGTAATGGTGGCAGAGTCGCCTGCTCGCCTTTAATTTTTATGTTAAAAACTTTACTTTGAAGTTGTTTAATTTAATGCCAATCATTTATCTTGACCCATGGCCTAGCCATAACCTTGTAACCTGTCATCGTTTCTAAACTTTCTAGGAATGAGGGAAATATGTGGAGATGACAACTAAGTGACAAAAGGCTGTGCAGACAAGACTTGAGGAAAAGCTTTAAAGAGAAAAGAAGAGACTTGGCTGACTGAGAGGGCTGCATGGAACATTGAGCTGACCGATTTCTCTCTCATTGGCCTTTTCCACTTATGGAAAAGTTTACAGCAGCTTTGTTCCTATTAGGAACTCAAACAACTCAGATGAAGCAAATATTTTACTCAAACACCTGTTCTCAGTCTGCTCCCGAGAATCACCCACTGTGATAAAAATTGTAGCTGTTCTAGATCTTTTTCATGTATATACAGGACAGGAAAAGTGACTTGTATGACAGGTGGGCTTTCTTTATCTCACTGATGTGATTCAGTCTGTATTTTTCTGCCATACACTATTCTTATTTACCAGTCTGAGAGAATATTCTGTCATTATTCTACTGTTTTCATACAGTTAGCTGAATATTCTTTAGTATATTGGATCATTCTTTCAACTATTAATGGCTATTTCAATGGTTTCCAATATTTTGCTGTCATAAATGGTTCTGAGTAAAAGTTCTTATAAATACTTCTTTACACATTTGTGTAGGTTTTTCTTGAGAGCAAGTACTGAAAGTAAAATTCTGGGTTGAAGAGAATGGGCCATTTTTTATTTTAGGAGATACTGCCAAATTGCTTTCCAAAGACCATTACAACTTCTGCTGGCAAAAGAATGGGTGAGACTCTTGCCTGTGTTGCTCCAAACCGATGGGTGAAAAATGGTTTCTCATTATTTTAATTTACACATCCTTATTCCTTGTGGGATAAGCATCTCTTCACATGCTTGTTTCCTGCATGTATTTTCCTTTTATTGAATTTCCTATTAGCTTCTTCTGCCCATTTTACTGTTGTTACTTTTTTTCTTACTAATAGGTATTTGCTTTACATTAATTACATATATTACAAGTCATTTTTTTCAGATATATACCTTATCACTTTAACATTTTGACTATATCTTTGTCATACCAAAGTTTTTCACTCTGGGGCTGGGGATATAGCTCAGTGGAATAAGCGCTTGCCTAGCAAGCGCAGGGTCCTGAGTTCGATCCCCAGTACCGCAAAAACAAACAAACAAAAAAACAAACAAAAAAAACCAAAGTTTTTCACTTTGACATAGTCAATACATTGTCTTAAACTTTGTTTTATTAAATTTTGTGCCTTTTAAAACAGACTTTTAGTTGGGCATGGTAGTGCACACCTGTAATTTCAGCAGTCAGGAGGCTGAGGCAGGACCATGAGTCTGAAGTCAACCTGCGCTACATAGTGAGTTCAGGGTCATCCTGAACTATGTAGTGAGACCCTGTCTCAATAAATAAATAAATAAATATTTTAAAAATAAAAATACTTTTCTAACAACAACGTTAAATACGTTTTTTCTAATACTTTAAGAGAGTCCGTACTTTGTGTTGTTTGTTTGTTGGTTGGTTGGTTGGTTTTGCTTTACTTTGCTTTAATTGGGCACCTGGGCATCAAACCCAGGGCTTGGCCAGGCACACAGCTTGCCAATGAGCCGCAGCCCCATTCCTATGTTTGGTTCTTTAATCCACTTGGAATTTATCTTATAAATGGTAGAACTCTTACTTTTCCTCTTAATTGGATACCTAATTATCCTGGCATTATTTATTAAGTTAATCATTTATTTATCTGTTGATCTGAAATACCATATTCTCAAATGCCATATATGTGTCATATCATACCTATACATAGATCTGGTTTTTTTCTTTTTTTGGTACTGGGAATCGAACTCAGGACCTTGCACTTGCCAGGCAGGAGCATGTGCCACTGAGCTACATCCCAGGCCCCACAGATCTGTTTCTATGCACTTGATTCTGCTCATTGCTCTATCTCTTTGCCAATGCTACTCTGTTTTTTATTATGGTGTGTTTAACTTAATGGTGTGTTTTAATACTAGGATGTGAAAATGCTTCTGGGGGTCAAACTCAGGGCCTCCTCACACATGCCAGGTAAGCACTCTTGTCACTGAGCTATTCCTTAGATCCTAACTGTTCTTAAAGAATACCTTTTAAAGAGTTTGCCTGTATACTTTTCCAGTTCATTTTGAAATTGTATGATCAAGTTCTAGAAAGATTGTTGTTAATATTTTAATTGTATTTGATTGTATGTATTCATATTTTGGATAACTATTGTGTAGCTCTCTGTTTATGCAGGT
>PVLD010035026.1:0-12142 GCA_004027595.1 Dinomys branickii | reverse complement strand
AGGAATATATATGAATATACATATGTGCAGGAGGGCTAACATGGTTCTACTATTGTATTATATCACTTAATGCTAAGCAATAATCGATGACAGGATATTAGATTAATAGTGTATATCTGTATGTGTTAGCCTGAACACACACTTCGAATATATCAATATGTAAAGCAGCAACAAGCGGTGTTTTTTTTTCTGTTGTTGTTGTTGTTGATGTTGTTGCTGTTGTTGATGTATGCCTGTTTTCTTTCTTGTCTTTGGATTTTTGGTTCTTGTGTTTTTTTTTTTTTTTTTTTTTCTGTTGTTGAGAGGATCAACTGTCTGACTAAATTTACATGTCTGTATATGTGTCCATACATCTACAATTCGAAGATATCAATGGATAAAGCAACAACTACTGTTGAGACCATATCACCTTGTCTATAGATTAGTTGTGATTGTACTATTTTCTATGATAATGGGTGTCTGTCAATATGTTTTTGTACTTTTATGTTTCTAAAATAAAAAAAAGATTGATCAAATAACCCATCATCAGTTATTCTTTAGCATTAAGTGATATAATACAATAGTAGAACCATGTTAGCCCTCCTGCATATATGTATATTCATATATACATACATACTTTTTTGTCTCTTTCTTTTCTCCTTTCCCTTGTCCCATCTGTTCTTTGTTTTTGAACAGATTTCCTTCATGTCTCTTAGTTTATATTCCCACCCTCGGGTTCTTATACCAGTAATACAATACGTTGCCTGCCCATTGTACCTCAACTTTTGTTACTAAATTTCTTTTGTACAATCCTCTATACATCATTTTTGGTCCTAATATTCATAATATAAGTTGCCTGAATATGATCCACATAAGCTCTCAATAGTAGCATATAAATAATTTATGGGAAAACAGAAACTCCTTCCAAGGTAAGCTTTTAATTTTTTCCAGTTTCTTACACACTAGTACTCACAGAAAATTGTTGCTATTTTCACAAACCACATATATGTTCAGCATATAGACATCTTCCTGGACAAACGTCAGATGCTCTGTATGGTGGAAAAAGGCTTATCTTTAGATTAGTTGTGTCTCTTGTGTTAATGTATGATATAGTTACCATATGGCACCAGCCCTGTGGTCATCTATTGGAAAACTATGCCTCTTAAAGAAGGAATTCCAAGTAGAAACCTGGTGTAGATTCCCTCTCCAGGGAAAAATGAGTAGGAAAAATTATTCTAGGTCATATTTTCTTTTAATTTTTCCAGTATTCCCAAACAGAAATAAATTTCAAAGTCAATATTTACAGTTTTAACTCTGGAGCATGCTAACATAATATTCAATTTCCCTTTCTTCTTTAAATAAATTCTTCTAATAATTTAATTTGAAAAAATAATTACACCTTATAACAATGGAACTTGAGTGTATGTGTTGTGATCTCTCCATTTTGTAACTGTTGCAACAAAACTATATTCTATTTACCACACTAGCTAAATAGCAATTAAATAGCAATTGTTCTCATATATTCAATGTTCTTTTTAAGACCAAGGGAGAAGGCTATATACACACACACACACACACACACACACATATATATATATATATATATATTGCAATGCTAATATCTTATTTGCATTTGCATTGAATTTCTAAAGAACAGTCTCTCTCAAACATCAAAATGGTATTTCATATAGAGTTAAGGTAATCAGGACGACAAATATTTCAGAATTTCACAATTAAGTGTTTAGAAATTAGTTACCGTTGCCTGAGAATATAGTTCAGGAACACAGCATCTTCCTGGCAAGCACAAGGTCCTGAGTTTGATTCACAGTACACGCACACACACACATACACACACACATAAAGAAATTAGTTAACCATTAAAAAGAATTCATGACTACACTGAGACTATTACTGTAGTATTACTATAGGGCTGATTTTTAATAAAGTGGGATTGTTTCCAATGTGTTGGCTTTGAGATGTTTGTATTCATATGTAAAGTAATATTTAATCTATTGTAGTGAATTTTTAATAATTTCTCCTTGGTAGATATTCTTACAGCCAGGGACCGTTTCTCCCTCCTTGAATGTGATGCGGAAAGAATATAGATCTTCCAAGCCAATTAGTAGAATTAGAAAATATGCTCATACCTGGATCTGGTAGATTAAGAAATTGAACTGTTGTAGATATTAGAAATTACCAACTAGAAGCAATCTAAAAATACATTATTATCTTATAATTATTGTTTCAGTATACTGGGCAATATTTCATCTCATTATTTTAATTTCTTACTCTTTCCTAAAGAAATCGCCCCTACCATAGACTATTTCCAGGATTAGGAGAACAGGTTCTGTGCTCAAAAATGTCTTCCCCTGCCACTAAACTGAAATAAAAATACCAGAGAGGGATAAAGTCCAGTGAATCACAATTACTGTCCACTTCAGTTAGTAAATTAAAAGTTAAAAACAATGAGAAGAGGGAGAAACAGAACATTCTACTTTGGAGGGTTGGCAAAGGCTGTATTTGAAAACATTTTCTGTTAAGATATCCCCAGATAGCCATATAAAAAAATATTTATAGAAAAAACTAGAACTGGCATCTTGAATGTTCCTAGGATTACAGTATGTTATAGTTTTGTCCAATAAAAGCAGTTATTACCAATATAGGTAGATATCCACTTTAAAATGCTTGTGTATTCTAAGAAATCATTTTTACAAATGCTTGTTTTTTAAGCCATGGTGCACTGTTCCATAAAAATCATGGGTGGATTATTCTTCGTGATTGCAGGCAGCAGCCAATACCTTATTTGAACTCCAGTATACTCAAGGTGCTACAGCTGTAACAATAGCATTATTATTTCTGTTCTTTATAACTGCTATGTGAAAATAGTTTTTATTTGAAACTGAATTTTGTCTTACATATCAAGAAGCAAGCAACACAGCATAATACTTAGAATTTAATAACAGTGAAAGCACTCCACATCAAAATTTGTGTGATACAGCTAAAGTAGTACTTGGTAAAATGCACAGGCTGGAACATAGTTGTCAGAAAGCAAGAAGGTGTGGGAAAAAAATGAACTCAAATCACCACATGCAGTTCGCTAGAGAATAGAAAATATTTAAAAAACTCTGTTTTAGCAATGACCAGAGAGAGTGGAAAGAGCATTATATCAACTAATAAAACAGTTATTCAACATCAAAATTTTCTTCTCCAAATGTGCGTCCTTGTGGCCCTCCAACTTATTGAAATATGTAAATTACCTAAAGAAACTATTTAGTGTAGAACTTTTTCAAATGTAATGTCCTGAGATGTTGGGTGTGTTGGTTTAAGTGATGTTGGTGATACTGCTTTTTAAATTTTTTGGGCACGAACTTTGTATGTCATTAAATGACAATAAATGCTTGTTGGCTATGACTAAACTGTTCTCAGCTGAGGAAAAAAATGGAATTTGGAATATCTTAAGGAATTTTTTGTAAAAATGAAGTTCATAATTTTTCAAGTCATACATTCAATAAATATTAAGGAGAAATTGCTGACTGTTGAATTTTCTATACCTGAAGTTTTTTGCCGCTGAATACTTAGGTGAAGTAGATATAGTGGAAACTTCATAATCAGCATGTCATTTCAGATATTAGCTGGCCAATTGGATGGTTAAAAAAGGTATTAAAGGTAAAAAAAACTTCTGGGAAGATGGTGATTGGGTAAACAGCAGAGAAAGATACTCTAAGAGGATCACCACCCAGACACTGGAATATAGAAACATGAGAAATCAAGAGGGAGAGAAGTGTGTCCCCATGACACAGGAAGGATCTGAAATGAGAGTTGAAGACCTCAGAAAGAACAAACAAGACCTCTCCTGGAGCAAAAAGAGGAAAAGGTCGGAGGGCTGCCATGGTGCAGTTAGAGGAAGAGGTGGCAGAGAAGGAAGGAGTCACCACTCCATAATACCGGTGGCCAGATCCCTCATTCCAGCATTTGCAGCTTCATCTTTGGAGGCCCGTGCTCACGGGAGCCTCCTGACTCAGCTAAGTGAGAGCGGAGTTCTGAGAACTGGTCCAAAACCAGAGAGGAGAAAGTGCAGACCGGAAAAGAGGCAGCGGCTGTCGGGAAGTATTGTCCAGTCCAGTGTGAGGATGGAAAGTTACAACAGCCAGTGAAGCAAAGTCCTCACTCTACAGCAACCTTTCTAATCAGCACCCTAGGCAAGGCAGAGTCAAAGACACCAGTATACAGCCCGCCATGCACAGCTGTACGCCTGCCCTGAGGCTGTGGCTCCATATCTCTCCATTGTGAGAGCAACTATTAGCAGAGAGCAGCAGAAGCAATCCCTGGGCCACAGCAACTCCCAGGGATCCAGCCAAAGAACAAACGGGAACCGGAGCACAACAGTAAGAGAGCTGCAAATGGAGGTGGATCACACGGCCCCTCGCCCTTCTCACTCAAACACCAAGCAGGAAGCACAAGCTGAGTTACCGGGCTTCAGCTCCCACCCCGAATTCCCTCTGTGAGCACCTTGAGCCTGGGCAGCCTGCGCAATCACCACCTACCTGTTCCTGACAGCAGCAGGATGAGCCCATTGGCTTCAGGACTCACCCTAAACTACTAATATGAATGCCAAGGGGGTCTCCATACTGCTTGCATATATGAACCTTGTATGAACCCATAGCAACAAATTGCACAAAAAGCAGAAGTCCGAGAGTCCAAGAGACAACAACATACTCTACACAGAAGACCCAAGAAAATCCTCCAATTCTCTCCTAGAACTAACTAAACTTAGTACACACTCTGTACTACCTCAGCGAGCACAGGTGGGGGAGACTGCACGCCCCTTGCGCCCAGCATCATAAGTGCGCCCAATGCCCAGCTGCAAGGGACAGGGAGTGGCAGCACTGGAGATTGAGAGGTGGGAGGAGGCGAAGACCTGGAACTAGGGGCAGACCCGGTTCTCTAGCTGGGTGGAGACATAGCCCCCGAAGGGTCATAGGCGGCCTGCAGGGAGACACTAGTGGCCTATGAGAGGACCCTGGGGGCCTTGACAGGGAGCTCAGTAGCCTGAGGGGTGAGGGGAGCTCGCTCCAGGTTACATGAAAACCCTGAAGACCTGGAAGGGGTCTCTGGGAGCGTGGCGATGGGGCGGAGCCCAGTGGTCCACAGGGGTGACCCCGTGGAACGGATGGGGCCTATGGGAGCGCCTTGGACCTGGATCCTGGGAGCACCTCCATGAGGCAGAGCCCAGTGGCCCACTGAGGAGACCCCGTGGACCCGGCCGGGCCTCCAGGAGCACCTTTGACCAGACTCTTGGGAGTCCCTCCATGGGGCAGAGCCCAGCGGCACACAGGGTGACCCTATGGACCTGACCAGGCCTCCAGGAGCGCCTTGGACGGGCACCAAAGAGCAGTTTGATGAGGTGGAGCCTGGCGGTCCTTGGGGGTGACCCTGAGGGCTTGAGTGGGCCTCCAGGTGCGCTGCATTGAGGTGGATCCTGCCAGTTCGCGGCATAAGCCCCTGGACTCGACCAAACCCCTGATGGCCTTGAGGGCTTGTCAACGCGGGCTTTACCATAGTGAACCTTGTTCCCTGCCAATCTACCATCTTTGAGGATGGGTGCTTTTCCACCTTCTGCCATAGCAATCTGTGTGCACCCACGTTTGTTACAGCATAATTAGGAACAACCATGTCTCTTCCCAATGTGAGAGCCCAAGAGAGTAAGTAAACCAAAAAACAATATAGTTACTCTCAGTGGGAAGCTGACTGATTGAGTGGGAATAAAACAGAGATGAGAGTAGAGAAAACTGATTAACTGAATGAGCCATGATCTGTATAACTGAGCAAAAATGCGAAGATAACATTATGTAATACAGCATCCAGTGCTAATTCCCTACTATCTCCTCTATAATTTGGTATTACCTATAATGTTTTTGTGTTAACTAATGTGAAGATAGCAGTATGTATTACAGCATCCAGTGCTAATTCCCTACTATCTCCTCTATACTTTTGCATTTCCTTTATTGTTTTTGTATTATTTTGGTTTATATATCTTCATTATTTTTGTCTTTAAAATTAAAAAAAAAAAGGTATTCAGGTATGCCAGGGACAGCTCAATGGCACAGTGCCTGCCTGGCAGGCACAAGGGCCTGAGTTAGATTCTTGGTACCTAAATACATAAATGAATAAAAACATGAATAAACAGATGGTATTAAATTAATACACATTTTTATCACCCTTGTTTCCAACAATTAACAGCATAAAGTATTAAAAAAAAGATCAATTCTGCTTCTTAATTAATTTCATCAACATTGACATCATTTGACTCACCAAGTAATGTTCTTCAAGGTAAGACATATAATTATGTTGTTATTTTCTCAAGGATAATGTTAACAGAAAAAGTGAACATGTCCCCATTATATCATAATATGAAGTAAATTTTCTATTTGGAATGTAAAAAAATAAAAATCAGACATTTTACTTAAAGAAAAAACAATATTGTTGAAAAGCCTTAATATTATCTCAAAAAGCTCAGAGAACATATAATTGTGTTCAATTCTAAGTGGATTCATTCCCTATCAACAGCTGATATTATCAGAGGTAGAAAAATACTTTAATACATTTTATAATTGAATACAGATCTAAAATTTATAGTTTACCACCTATGTAAAAGTCCAACATTCATTCTGCTTTTAATCTTGTATGTTTGTTTATATTTTAATCTCATTTCTGTAAAACATTTCCATACAACAGGTATTTCCTAAAATATAAATGATTTCCTATGGTCTAGTTTTATGCTTAAACATTTACGATGCATTAGACATTTGAAGGGGTCCCATTACAGGTTGTATAACGGTAAGGGATTCTAAATTTGCTGTAATATACATTGAAAGGGGAATTTTTTCTCTATCTTTTAGATGTTTCTGATGAATGAAACATTGCACATTTTAATTTTTTCCTCTGCTTCATTCAAATATGTATTTATACACCCCTGAATCATTTTTGTTGTTTTGGTTTTGTTTTGCTTTTGTAAGAAAAAAATTACACCGTGGAGCTTGAATACAAGAGAAAAATACGTGTTGTTACTTTCCATATGGGAAAGATAATTATAAAGAGTTGATTGATCCATAATACTCCAGGCCGAGTGGAAAATAACACAGGATCTCAGGATCTCCCTACCCTGATTCCTTCCACTTTTCCTAAACACCAAGACCCACACTAATCTTTGGTTTATGGTTTACTAGGCTTAGAGTCCTCTGTTTCTGGATACTCTCAAAGAAAATGGATTTCCTATGATGAAGTTTTATATAGTTTTGATGAGAGAATATTGTTTCTTAGAAATTTATTTCTGGACTTCTCAGTACAACTCGCTTCAACAATTATAACCAGGGATTTCTCCTCAGTAGAGCACTCTGATTCCTTAAGTAGTAAATGACCTCTTATGTGGTTATTTCTCTGGTCAAAGATAATTTGGCTGTAGTTACTAGACTCTAGATAATTGTGTTTACTAATCTGTTTTCTGCAAATGATAAGCCAAGGCAAATAATGCTGACAGAAAGATATCCGCACAAATTATCAGAAGGCAATGTACCGTGCAGCCTAGACTCAGCTGTTTTTCTCCCTCTTAATAGAGGAAGTAAATGCACTAATACAGTATAAGCCACAGTTGATCTTTGAACATATTATAGAGCTTTAGTTCACCACACATCATGCACATTCTATTAGAAAACATTCACTGCCACTTCTTGAAGTGGATTAGTATCTACACATGAGTTAGCAATTAGAATTGGAGGGGGAGGAATTGAGCCTGAGACCAGCTTTCCAAAGACTGCTAAAAGATAATCTTTGCTACACCTTTTGTAGTCAGCCAGAAATACTGAACAATAGCAAGTATAGCATGAAAGTTCATTTCCTCTCCAACTAAAATCCTGTTCCTTTGAAGTTCAATTCATTTGAAAAAGTGGCTCAAATTGACCTGTTGCATTTTACATTGGCTATTATATCATATAAAACCTGATACAAGTACTTCCAACCAAAGGGGTAAATGCAACTCTAAGATGTTGAATAAACATTAATTTATATCTAATTAGTTTTTTAAAATAAAGAAAGAAAAGTAAAGCTTCACAAATTTTGTGGGGGTAAAGTTAGTAATCCAACCCAATATGAAAGGTTGAAATCATTTCTGTCTGCAATTGTTAGATCTATTTTATTCTTCCAAATTTGGAATGGAGGATTAATCCACTATGTAATGATTTCAGATTGTATTTGAGTCAGTAAAATGTACACAGTCATGCAGGATTATTAGCATTTCCCCCCTTGCTCTATCAAAAACCCAGTTTCCACAGAAACAATCTCATATAAGGAGAAAAGGTAGATTCATGACATGTAGGTTTAAACTATGGTTGTACCAAGTTTATGTACCATGATACAACTATGGCTGTATCATGTGGCTTGGAGGAAACACCAGGCAGGTTTTTAGCCATTCATAATCTGACATCTATTTTCTACATTTTTCACCCTTAGTATGGCAAATTAAGAGCAATACTATGTACCATATTGCTTTATTATCCTAACATGACAATGTATTCATTTGAAAATGCCTAGTATCACACCTAATACAGAGAAGCTATTTGTACACATTAATTTAATTTTTTTCTTTACTCCAATTTAACCTCTGAAAACTAATCAAAATAGTTCCATACATTTGATTCCATTTATTGGTGGTATCTTTCATGATTTATAACAATTTTTATATAGTTTATATCTTTAAATTGTTGAATTATTCATTCTATATTTATTATGAATTTACAACTATAGAATGTCCTATCATTAGAGTGAGCTAAACTGTTCTGCTCAGAAATGTAAAAACAATCATATATTTAGTAGGATTTTATATTTCCTTGAATCTTAGGGTTACAAGAACAACCTAAATGTCACTAAAGTTGAATGAGAAGGAATGATATTTAACAATTGACAGACAAGTCTTTGTTTATAGAGATTACATAATGCATATGAGAACTCATAAACAGCGTAAGTTGCGCTTTCATAGAAAAGGTACCATAATAAAACTGGTACAAATGCTGCAGAACAAAACTGTGAGTAGAATCAATAGTCATATTGACTGAATTAATAGCTGCAATAGCTGATTTGCCAAAGTCATCCTATGAGTTCTGCACTAATTGAATCTTAAAGACAAAGTTGTTCTGGTGATAAGATTAGTAGATTTATATTACAGTCAGAGTAAGTGGACGAGATCAGAGAGAAAAAATGGGTCTAATTCCATAGGTCATGCTCCTTCTACCAAACCATATACCCTACTATTGATAGAAAGAACTTGCTTTATTTAAACCATAAGGGAAAAGTGCTGCACCCTGCTATTATTGAATTCTAAGCTAGGTCCTGGCATGTGTGATATATATTTATTATTGTTGCTGTTGTTAAATGAATGATTACAGAATGTACCATTTTGTCTCCTGAATCCAGTACAGCGTTTTATGTGTCTTAAATAATCAATGTCTATGCACCTTCTGAAATATTAGCCATAATGAAAAAGAGTTCACAACTCAGAATATCAATTATATGCGGATATGTCACTAGAGTGCTGACTGAATCAGGTAAATTTAAGCAGAACGTGAGCACAAGATCAGGGTGTCAACTGTCTTAAGTATACCTTAATGGGGCCCTTTCACTTAGTCCACCTCTGTCACATATATCTCAATAATTAATAGTTATAACACCTACTTCAGACCTCCCAAAGTCCCATTTTTTTCTAGTTGGAATATCACAGAATAATCACATTTATTTCTCTGGTTTGGTATGTATAATTATATACTAAACAAATTTTAAGAGTAAATCATACTGAAATGCTTTTCTGTGTACGGCTGATTCTGCATTTTTTTAAATTTTTAATAATTTGATGCTTAGTAAACATGTACCATACAGCCTAAAATGAGTTTAATAGAGTTCATATGTAGGGACCCATGAAGCGAGAAGCACAACGTATAGTTCATGTGTTTTCCAGTTTTGGAAGACCGTTTATTAGGATAAAGGGTTAGAACAAAATTAGGAATCATGTGCCATAAAATGACTACATTTTTCCACAGTCTATTTTGTGGCATTCCTACCAAGTTCTGTGTCATCACAAAATTGATCTTAGGGCCAGAGATAATATTCTAATCTTAAAAATTTTCCCATTGTATGAAAAAGGCTTTTTAGACAAGTGACATCTTTATTTAAAATGTATCAGATTTCAGCACTTAATTTTAATGTTTATGGAATTCTGTCCATACTGCATAAAATATTAAGTGATAGAAGTTTGAGAACAAAAGTTCTTGCTTTCAAATTTCTTGGGGTGTGTTTTGACGAGCACACATTTGTGTGCTCCAGATGAACCTAAACACAGTTACGACAATAGGCACAATAGAAGGGCTGAGTTATCAAACCTGAGCATAAACAATACTGAAATTTGTTAATGAGGGCTGAGGATATAGCTCAGTGGAATAAGCGCTTGCCTAGCAAGGGCAGGGTCCTGAGTTCGATCCCCAGTACTGCAAAAAAAAAAAAAAATTTGTTAATGACACTATCAGCATGAATGTTTTTCGTAGATCTAATAAAATATCCAATCATTCTTCTTCATTTCTCCTTTCATTTATTTTTAGGCTCTGTTTCCTCTACAAATTTTCTCTCTCTATTCACGTTTTTAACTTCCATTTTCTTCCTCTAGTATTTCTGCTTTCTAGATTTTAAAAAATTTATGACCTCTCAACTCCTTCCTTAAATTTTTCCTCTTATGCTAAGTTGTTTGTGGAATGTTTAATAAAATAGTCATTTCTTTAAATTTGCTCAGGTTATGTAAGAATAATGTTAATGGTGCATATAATGAACTAATAAGAAAGTAGAATTTGGAGGGATACTAAACGCCAGACATGGCAATAAATGCCGATGTCCATCTCAGACAGAAGTAGAGATGATGGTGCATATTTTTCGGATGAGAAAACTGAAACAGATTATCAAGTGTAACATGTGCTCTGCTCAGCACAGCCCTGCAGAATGCTCTCCCAAAGCCTAAAACATGAAGTAACACAGCTCTGACCACAATTTCCTTGTCCTTGGCTAGGCAGATACTATCCCGAACCGCAGTCTTTGAAACCATGTATTGTTTAGGAGTAGCTGATGCAGCCAGCTTTGCCGCTGGTTAGACACTGGCTATACCACCCACACAGTCTGGGCCCAAGTATAGCCCTTGAGAAGGTGGGCACTTTGCTCTTGTTCTCCCTCTGTACAGCGAGGTAATAGCGAAAAGTACTTCAGAAACTTGTTGCAAAGATTTAATATATGTGTTTTATATGGAGAAAGCACATACACTATACATAGTAAGGCGGCGAGCTATTAAGGGATGAACCACTGGCTCTAGCAATGCAGGGGAGGGGCTACTTTGATTTGTAACGTTTTGCTGATTGTTGTGGTATAAATATGGCCACCCTGGCCAACCTGAAGCTCCAGTGTAGGATTACCAAGTGTAGCATTCAAAAGAGTAACATTTGGAACGTAGTTTCTACAGATGCAACTGATTCTTTGGTGTTTTTCCCAAAGAATTGGAAACCATACCACAGGGATATATGTGCACCCATGTTTGTATCAGTACAATTTGTAATAGCTAAATCTGGAAACAACCCAAATGCCCGTCAACTGAGGAATAGATACAAAAGATGTGGTATTTTATACAATGGAGTATTACTCACCTATAAAGAACGATAAACTTGAGGCTTTTATAGATAAATGGATGCAACTAGAGACCATACTCATAAGTGAAATAAACCAGACTTGCATGGGTAAACATCATATTGTCTCCCTGGTAAGAAACTGAAAGAGTAAGTAGAATCCAAAGAGTACAATAGATATTGGGAAAGGGAAAGAAACTGCTCTCAAGGAAATGAGAATTGGAATGAGGGAAAGTAAAAAAGAAAAAAAAAAAGGAAGGAGGGAAAAAAAAATATATATACATACACAAGATAGCTAAGATAATTGTAACATTAGTTTCTATTGGTTTATTGAAAGAAACAGTTAATGATTAATTTTTTCATCAGTTTTTCAGACCTATAGCTGGTAATCTGAACAACTGTTTTGAAGATAACACTATGTAATATAGCAATAATTGTTTATTTCCTATCATCTTCTTTTG
>PVLD010035025.1:0-12148 GCA_004027595.1 Dinomys branickii | reverse complement strand
GCAGTTTGTATACACCCCTGTATGTTATAGTATAGTCTGAGGCAGCTATATCTCTTCCCAAGGTGAGAGTCCAAGGATATAGATAAACCCAGGAGTACAGTTATTATCACAGGGAAGATAACTGATTGAGTGGTAGAGCAACGGAGATGAGGGAGGAGAAAAAACGAACTGATCAAAAGGGCCATCATCTGTGTAACCTAAGTAACAAAGATGAAGGCAACATTATGTAGGACAGCATCCAGAGCTAATTCCCTTCTATGTTCTCTATAATTCTGTATTTCCTCAGTAGTTTTTGTACTAGCAGAAATGAAGATAACTTTATATTATACAGCATCCAGTGCAAATTCCCTACTATCTTATCTATAATTTGGTATTTCCTTTATAATGTTATTGTGTTAACTAATGTGAAGATAACTATGTAATACAACATCCAGTTCTAATTCCCTACTATATTCTGTATAACTTTGTATTTTCTGTATTGTTTATGGCTTTTCTGGTTCATATGTTTCCATTCTTTTGTCTTTAAAATAAAATTAAAAAAAAAAAAAGAAAACCTATGAGACAGATTTCAAGACTGAGCAGAAATGTCTGAGGGAGGCTTTACTCAGAGGTTCCCTCTATGAAGAAATGCTAGTGAAGAATTGAACACAATTTCCTCTTTACCTGCAGCAAGTTTTCTCCCTTGGACATCTCCCTTTCCTCTTTCCTGGAGGTCATTCTGGCAAGTGAGCAAGGAATGGACCCTTCTTCACCTCTGTAGGGCAGAAGAGCGCACAGCACTCTTGATGTATGTTTTAAAAATCACACACTTTGTAAATGAGGAAATAATCCTGGAGTCTCCCAATCCTAAATCAAAGACCCAGCACAGACCACAGAGTCTCTGGCACGGATCACGGAGTCCCCAGCAGCACAGAGTTCCGCAGTCCCAGGAGTGGAAGCTACAGAGCAGCCCTGAAGAAACCAGAAGAGCCCAGAGTCCTGTCGGCACCACCCCCAGACCTAACCCCGCAGGGGGCACCAGCTGCTTCTCCAGTAGAATGCCCAGGCAGCAGCCGCACAAGCTCCCCCTCTCCCGTGCCTGTGCTTCGTGCCCCCGTGGTGCATTCTGATCAAGCTGTCCTCATGCAGCAAATAAGTAAATAAAGAGCCTGACTTTGTGTTTGAAGGACGAATGCCGAGTCTCCTCTCTGGGGACCTCTCCCAGGCTTCTGTATATCACCTCCACATGACCAGGCTGTCAGGCCTGCCACTAGAGCACCGCTTGGCTGTGATAAACACGGGAGACAATGCATTGTCTACGCCCTCAAGCCCTGCAATCAGGGCGGGGTAGAAACATCCATCGAAGCCATTCCAGGATTTATGTCCGAAACTGTTTTCCTTTGTTGGGGAGAAAACAAGCAGATGTTCATAAAGGTGAACCTTGTAAATCAGCGCACGTGTGTTGGTGCATTGTGCCCTTTGTGGATGCCTGGCTGGGGTGGGTTTTTGCACCAGCACCTGAGCATACACAGGGACGAACGTGTACAAGCGCCCACTCGCTGACTCCCCTGTAGCTTACCTTGCTTCAGATTATAGCCTTGACTCCCTCTCCAGGAAGTCTCTCCAGGCTTCCCATCATTCCCTAGCCCTTTACTACAATCACTGGCCCTATCTCAGCCCCCAGGGAATTCAGGCCGTTCTGTAACCTTTTGCTTCCCTTCACCCATGGACTCCTGAGAGTACTGATTGCCTTTCCCCCATCAGACCAGGAAGTCCCCCATCAATTCCAGGACAAAAAGCATGGGTCTCCTGCTCTATCGCTGCATTAAAAAGCAAGGTGCATAATGTGACTACTCCTTGCCAAGCAGAGGAGACACATACTGAGTCGTAAAGTCCATGCAAAACATTTGTACGTACTTCTAATTTTCTGGAAAGTCAGTCCATCCCTTTGCAGTGATCCTCACATAAATCTACTCAGAGCTGGAGTGAGAGCTTTGAAAATACCCAGTCCTGGAGATATTGTGATACTGCCCCACCTGTACCACTATATACAATTCAAGCTAAAAGCAGCACTGAGCTCTAAAAATCGAAGCTTCCATGATGGATAACATCATCAGAGCAGGTTGTCTTATTTTTGTGGATGGCTTAGTGCATACTAAGTCTCCTTAGCATACAGAGGACCCCATGCCATTGCCTGCTATGGAAGGAAGGTAAAAACACACAGTTTAAGGGGAGACTGAAAGCAAAGCTGAACTCTCATAGTTTAGAGGTGGGAAAATAGAGCTGTTCCCTCCCAGTTCCTGAAGCCAATGGATTCGGGTTAGGCTGACTCCCCTGAAAACCCCAGCTTTCCCAGCCTGGGCAGGAGTAGGTAAGTGGGGCTGCTTCTGTGTTTTCTGAACTGGAATGAGACAGAGAGAGAAAACGCTGTAGTACCAGCTAAGCTCTGCCAGGCATGGGGAGCACGGGGACCTTCCTCCGCAAATATCCACCCGCGCATTTCACAGCCTCCCTCTCAGAATGCGAGAAAGGCATGAAAGGAACCATGTTAGTCAGCTGCCCGTTACTATACCAGCTGCTGGAGATAGTCAACTTGCAAAGAAACGAGGGTTATCTTGATTCAGTTTCAAAGGTTCCAGTTCATGATAAGCTGACCCTGTTGCAGCACGGTGGGAAACAGGCAGAGCAAAACTAATCAGCTCATGGGTAGAAAGCAGAAAAGAGGAAGAGGAAGAGCCTAGAGCCCCACAGTAACCTTAAGCCGTCCCACTAGGCCCTACCTTTGACAGGCCCCACCATCTCCCGGTAGCATCCCCCGACCCAACGCAGAGCAGCACCTGAGATGCTCCAGTGCAGGAAGGACTCAAGGCTCCCAAAAACGTCCTCTACCACCTTTGAAAAGCCATCAGCCCCGAATCTGGTTGCCTCCCATATGCCCCCAACCCACTTGGCCACGGCTGCACCAACACACACAACGCAACTGGAGCCCAAGTTACCCACAGCAGGGGTCCAGGTTAAGACTGCTTCCCAGTCCTCGGGGGTTGGGGATCAGCAGGAGCTACCAAGAGGATTCTAGGAAATGTCCAGGTGCCAAACTTGGAGTGGGGGAAACTGGTCCCAGGAGAGGGTGTGAAGCTTGTGGGTAAAGTGCTCCCCAGGATGTTGGGAACCCAAGAGCCCTGATCTCCTGGGACCTTAGAGCTTTTCCAGTGGAAGAAAAGGGAGTTCTCACAGTGACAAGGGTGCAGGAGAAAACTAAAGGTCATGCTATTTGGCGAGACGCAGGGCACACAGTCCCCGTGCCCTGTGAGTACTACAGTGGTCCTTATTGTACAGATAAGAAAAGTGAAGTGCAGAGCACACAGCTGACCTGGCCAAAATCTCAGCAGTAGGAAACGACAGAGCTCAGACTCAAGGCCTTTCCATAGGATTCATGACTGTGCAGTGATAGGGCCCTGCAGTGTCAGGCTCAGAGACTCCGTGAGATACCTGGTGCAGGCTCCCCTTGGAAGAACTAGAGAAACAATAACTGCCCTAAAGTGGCCCACACCCCGGCCCCAGCATTTCATGCTCTGCATCCAAGAGATTCTCAGACCCCAGCCAACCTCTGGTCCCCTCAGCTCTGAGAGACACAGGGAAGACCAGGAAATAGATGCCTCAAGCCTCCTCCAAGTCTTGCGGCCCCGGGCAAGGGAGCGCAACCTCTCCTTGCCACCCCAGCTCTGAAGTGCCACACTATGGCCCTAGCCCCTCCAGGTTCCTGGTCTCCAGCTGCCCAGTTCCTGCCCTCCCTGCATAATGAAGCGTGCATACTAATTGCATCCCATAATGACAGCCCTCAGCCTCCAGGAGACAGGTGCAGAGGTGGGGAAGGTCGCAGAGAGCTGGGGCCGGAGGAAGGACACGGCTGCCTGCCACGCCTATCCCTGCAGAGGATGGCGCAGGAGCGGGGGGGAGGCTGCTCAGCCAGGGGCATGAGGAGAAATGGGGAGAGGGAGTCTCTGGTCTCCTGGGACCACCAAGCTGGGCTCTTGGGAGGAACATCCCAGCTGCCAGATCTTCCAGTCAGCATATTCTTACACAGCTCTGTGTACAGCATCCACTCCTCCAAATGCTGCTGAGAGCAACCAGGATCCTCCTGCACAGAGGCCAGGCTGGCCCAGGAGATTTCATAGAAAGGGCCATAGCCCAAAACACAGGGCCCCAGCCTTGAGGGCTGACACCACCCCCCACTTGCCATATGACCTCTCATATGATCTCTCTCTGGGCCTCAGTTGCCTTGTGGAGGTTTTGTTAAGACTTGCTCGTTTATGTAACAAGCCATATGTATTAACTGGTGCCAGGCTGGGTCCTAGGACTCGGGATTGTACTGGAAAGATATATGCCCGGCTCCCAGGGAGGCACTATCCAGTGGAGATGATGTAGACATCTGTCAAGCACCAAATGCTTAGCATGCAAAGCCCCATGAGGAGGTACTAGTACTGCTCCACTCTACAGATGAAGAAACTGAGGCTCATCAACAGCTTAATGCCACACAGCTAATAAGTAGTAGAGCCAAGGCGTGACTGTGTGCTCAATCCCTTTACCATAGGGTCTCCCTGAGCATGGCTAATTCACAGATGACTGTGCTGAGGCTCATAACCAGGCAAAGATGAAATAAATACCATGGGCATTCAGGAAAGAGAAGACTTCCTAGAGGACGTGGCTTCTGACCTGAACCTGATTGAGTCAGAACAAATCAGACATGAAATTCAGGGAAAGAGGGACAAGAAATTCTTAAGTGAAAACCCCAGCATCACTCCCTGCCAACAACAGCAACCCCAGCCACAGGAAGCAGCAGCACCCAGGCCTGCCTCATAGTGGAGGGCTCGAGGATGAGATGAGGCGGGAAGGACGGAGATGCATGGGAAACAGATTCATGCCACATCTGGCTGAGCTTCAAGCAATAGGGCAAGGGAAACACTGGAGGCAGCAGACAGGGGAGGAGACCAGGAGGAGGCACTACACATGAGGGGGTGCCGAGGGCAGTGCTCCCCCGCATCTTGAGCTTGGAGACTCCAATCCTGACCCCACACACAGCAGAACACCGGGGGGCCATAAACTACAATGCTGACAGCATATTTATTTTCATGGGAAAATGTTCTCATATATTTCAAGTGAAAAGGCAGGTTATGAAATAATATATAGGGTCTGATGCCATTCTTGGAGGGGGAAAAATGTCTGTAGATGAGTCTGGAAGATAAATACCCAAGATTTCAGCAGTGGTTATCTCCAGGTAGTAAAGGATGCAATTTTAGCTTCCCTACGCTTACCTAGGTTTTCTATTTCTACTACTATAACAGACATTATCTGCGTAACTTTTTCAGACTTTTTTTAAACCAAGGTGATATGGTTGATACATTGTGTCAACTTGGGGAATCTGGAGGTTTGTCTGAGTAACTCAGCAGTTGTGGATATTGGGGTGAAAAGGATATGCCCTTACCCTTCTGGGATGTTGTTTATTGTGTTAATTTGGGAGGTTTAAAAGGTTAACTAGTGATTCAGCAGGAAGCCAGGGTGCTTACTTTGTACACATCCTGAGCCTGTGGAAGAGGAGGGCATGGAGTCTGTGTGAGAGGTACACACCCCCTGGGTGGGGGCAGGCTGATTACAAGGTACAGGAGAGAAAGAGGCTGCTTGCAGCCATTCCTCCCTTTTGCTGGTTGTTTTTGCTGTGCTCTGCTGCCATGAACACTTGCCCTCTGCCATGTGCCATTCTGCCTCAGAACCAGCAAAGTATGGACTGAAACCTCCACAAACTGTAAGCTAAATAAACCTTTCCTTCCTTCATTTTGGGTGTTGGGTATTTTGTCTCAGCAACGAAGGAAAAGTAACCAAGACACAAGGTAAATATATCAAAAATTTTAGCAGGGTCTTCAGGGCAAGGAAGTAATAGGCCAAGTACCTGGACGCAGGAGAGAAGAGGAAGTGGAGGGGGGTGGGGGCAGATGTCAGGATGAGGGTCAGGCAGAAAAAAGGGGGTGCCTCCCTAACAGGACAAAGGGCTTGTTATGAAGACTGGCTTTGGGGTCCTGCCTCCTCTGTCTTCTGCTCCCTGAGGTCCTCGGAAAGGAGGGGTGCTGGCTAGAAGCCAGCAGCTGCCCATTGGAGGGCGAGGAGGGAGTGCAGCAGTATGCAGCACCAGGGGACAGCAGGGACTGGGAGGGATATGCTGAGATGTATGAGAGGGGAGACACCCCAGAAGGTGTGTGTGTGTGTGTGTGTGTGTGTGTGTGTGTGTGTGTGTCTGAAGATTGAAACCAGGGACTTTTCACTGAGCTACATCTCTGGCCTGCCCCCTTTGTTTTAAATTTTGAGATAGGATCTTTTATTTTATTTTATTATTTTTTTTTTTGTACCAGGAATCAAACTCAGGACCTTGTGCTTACCAGGCAGATGCTTGTGCCACTGAGCTATATCCCAGGCCCAAAGTCACTAAAGTTGCCCAGGCTGGGGCTTCAGCTTGCAATCCTCCATCCTCAGCCCTCCAGAGTGCTGGGAGACATGCAGGGGTTATCCAAACCTTTTGGCTGGTGACCTCAGAGCTGGATAGAGAGGGAGCCCTGTGGAGGCCTGGCCTGTGGAGAGAGGGGAAGTCTGATGAGCTCCAGGCCAGGCAGGGAGGGGGCAGTGGCCTTCTCGGACAGTCAGATGGAAATCATGTAGAAGCCACAATGCTGACTGCCCCATGTCGCTCTGATGTGTTATTCTCTTGGCCCCCATCGCTCTGTCATTAGCAATAAAATGCTTAAGATGACCATGAAATTCCTTGAGTGGATAATAAACAGAGCTCTCGTAGGCTACTTTAAAAGGTAGCAAGTCTCCTATCCCTGCAGGTATTCAAACAGAAACTCGGTCACTATCTTGGCCTGCTCTTCAGAGCAATGCATCAGAGTCAAACTCAGGCCCTCCCATTCCCATGGGGCATGTGGCCTTGGCAGACCCGGTGAAGGCCGGCCTTCCTGTGTCCTCCCCCGTGCTCAAAGATCCATCTCGAAGGACCCTTGCGCAGTCACTTACCAGCTAAGGTGGAAGTGAGGGGCTCTGGTCCTCCTTGCCAGAGGGGCTGGGGTCCCTGGAAAGGAAAAAGCTGGATGTAAAGGGAAGTGGCAGTGATTCAGCCCCGGGCCATTGGAGGCATCTGCAACGTCAAGGGAACTTCGTATGAGGAAATACAGGACCCGTTCTATTAGTCTTGTATTGAAGGCAGGGAAGTGAGGGCACGGGATGAGCACTGAGCAGTGCGCAGAGCCAGCAGAAACACCAGCGTCACTGTTGCTCCTGGACACGGGGAATCAAAGAGAAAGAGAAAAACCGCTCTACAAACGTGGACAGGTCATGCGAAGCTAACAGCCACCACTAATTGTAGTCGCCCTGGCTGCCTCCCACTTACCCCTCCTCTGCAGCCTCGTGTCCAGGGGCTGCCGCTAAGTGGGGAGGATTTATACAGAAGCTGGCGAGGGCTTGCTCCCTGGAAGAGCTTCCTGGGCCTTGGAGCGGCTCCGTGGTGGGACGTGTGGCTGGGGTATTATGCTCTGCCTGTCGTGGGGATCCGTGGGGTCCCTTCCACTCGCCTCTCAGGTCCACTGTGCGTCATCACCCTGCACTGGACCCCACCACAGGCTCTGCCCTCCCTGGCCTCTGGTGGCTCTAACAGTGGGAGCCATGCAAAAGGACAGAGGCACATGAAAAAGGAGAGGAACTTATCTCGCAGGCTCCCTCCCCAAGGCCACTTTGGCTTCTGGTCATCACTCCCTTCTCCCTCCCCTCACCACCTAAGGAGCCACATGGCCCTGTGTGGCTGCCCCGCACTCTTCCCACAACCTTAACAGATTATTCCTTTGTTTAAAACCCTCCCGGAGTTATCCTAACCTGTGCATGCCATCTGGTTCCCACCAAGATCCTGACTGATACCCGGGATTCCTCAGCACACGAAAGGATAAACCCTGGCACCCTCTCTACAGTGGCACACAGTCAACTCAGTCCTCTCCCAAAGCGAGAGTCAGACTCATTTTGCTGTGGCCTTGTTCCATTTACAGGAGTAACTTTAGATTATCGGCCACCATCACCTGGGGCTCGTGCCTCACCGATCCCCAAACCCTCGCTGCCCTTGCTCTCTTGTTCTACAGATAGGGAAACTGAGTCAACCCAAAGCCACAACCCAACATAGAAACCCAGAGACCCACCAAGGTACCTTCCCTGAGCAGAACGTCCACCTGGGCCTTGCCGTCCTTCCTTGTCATCCCCCTCCCTGAGGCCGCAGCCCCTTTGCCCCGTTCCTTCCCCTCCCCAAGCCCCTTGGGGAAAATGATGAGATTTTTATAGCGTTCTGTGGTAAGTGCTTAATAACTCTCCAGGCACAGATCTGTGCTTCTCGTGGGCTGGGGATAATTCACGGTAAAATATGACTTTTCCTTTATCACACTGATGGGTGATAAATACTTCCCGTGAAGCTTGGGCACCAAGGGGGTGGAGTGAACAGCCACCAGATGAGGCTGCAGACTGGGTGTTGGGGGTCAGATCCGTGGCGAGTGGACTCAGGCTGAGCACATTCAAGTCCCGGAGGGGCCAGAACCCAGGAGTGAAGAAGGCTCACAACATAATAGGAAATTCCTCAAGATTTTCAGCCAGGCAGCACCTCAGCTCCCCGCCCATTCTTCCACCGGTTCTGGACAATTCACTCACTTCTTGTGAGACCAGAGGACAATGGCGCCTTTGTCCAAAGATCCAGGCGGCTGCCCTCTGCCTCCGCCGACATCCAGCTGTCTTCAACTGGTTCTGATGAGCTCCGGTGCCCCCAGCCTTTCCATCCCCACTGGCACTGTGCTAATAATTGGCCCCGTGGGTTGTTTTCAGATTTTGCACAACGTATAATAGTCATAATAGCTCCCGTTAATGCAGCATCTGCCACGATGAGGAGCGTTTGTTCACTCGGTTCTCCAACCACCCACGCCTTGTTGCTACTCCCTGCTCTCAGGTGAGGGCGATGACATTTAGGGTTTGAATGACGTGCCCAAGATCACATTTTTGATGGCACGGGTCACATCACGCCTCCTCGCCTCAATCTGGCTGACTACAACCCCCTTCTCTCAGTGGACCTGTGTCTCGAGTGGCGGCCCCAGATGCAGTTCCTGAAACAAAGATCTGAGCAGAGAGACTTGTTTAGGAGGTGACCTGGGGAAGTGGGACCAGGAGATGGGGAGGAAAAGGGGCCAATGAAGACTGAGCATGAGCAGGTGTTCACTGATGGCGTCCGGTGGACTCAGGAGACAGTGTGACCGGCCTCAATCAGCAGGGCAGCTGCGGTATGTGGCCACCACTCCTGCCACTCAGCACAGGGTGTGGCTGCACTTTGCTGAGGTGGCTGAGCAGCCTCTGTGGCCAGAGAAAGCCTGGGCAAGACATCTCAGGCTGGCAGCTGATGGCCATGAGGCCCATGTGCATGGAACTGGTGAATGCCACACAGACCTGGCAGAGTACTGACAATTTCTGCTTCCCTACCTAACTGGCCTTCTGCAACATTTGCCTGGACAAACTGGTCTCTCTGCCTTGGTCTGGCACCAATGGACACATCCAGACAAGAACCACTTTGTGCCTTAGTTCACGCATCAAAGACCAAACTAGGAAAATGTCCCTGCCCCCAGGCAGGATACTTGTTACAGAGCCACCAAGCTTGGGCGACCTGTGACTCCCCACACAGACCCAAGGTAGGGTCTGATGCAGCACAGGTGCCCAGGGGACTCTGAGCATGCCAAATGCATCTCCCCAGGTGTGATTTGCAGTGAGGGACAGCTCCTCTCCTGGGGATACCCTGATTCCTGGCCCAACCTTCCATGAACAGGTGTCAAGTGCTGGACGAGTTCCCCAGGTCCTGAGCCAGCCTCTGTGAGTCTCCAGGCAATAGGCTCCCCTCACAACACAGAAGACATACGTGGGAGACAAACTCAGACAGAAGGGCAAGGTGGAGTGCAGAGACAGTAGCCAGAGTGAGGTCATCAGGCCAGTTCCAGTCTTGACCAGACACTGCTCTGCGCCAGGAAGACTCAGCAGCTCTTGGCAGTGGATGGGGCTGAGTCTTAAGCGAAGAGGCTGCACATGCAGAAAGAAGAGTTGTGTTCCCACAGCCTCAGTATACATTTATCTTGGAAGCTGGACCACTTGCTCCCGATCCCTTCCACTCATACCCTCCACTGGGCAGTAGCTATTCTGAAATGCTTGTAAGAGATCCATGTAGTGTGATAATCTCAAAGCATCTTACATGACATGAGAGTCCCCTCCTCCAAGAAACCTTCCCTGAGAGCCCTTCTGTGTTATTTGCAGTGAGAAAGGTGCTCCCGCGTATCCTTCTTTATCCACTGCCAGCTGCCACCTAACTGCTGCATCCCCTGCTTAACTGTGAGCCCCTGGGGGCTTTCTGAGCCATGTCTCAGCATGTGTACGCATATACATATGCTCACGTGCGCGCGCGCGCACATACACACACACACACACACACACACACACACACACACACACACACACACACACACTGCCTGAGGCCCGAACTCAAGTTGGGCTCATTCCTCCATGGGCAAATGTATGTCTAGTAATTGAATTGACAAATTGATTCTTGAGCAGAGCCATAACCAGACTTGAGAAATTATTTAGCCCAGAAACTAAATGAGATTGTGGACAACAGCAGATGAACTCAGTTAAGCAAAGCCGGCCGCTCGGGGATGGCCCTACTTGTTTCTCTTCCCTCCCTCGCCCAGCCGGGAAAGTCCACAACTACTTCCCTCCTGAAGACCCTGTGCATAGATGCCACGGATTCCTCCCAAAAACCCTTGCAGGAAGAAACCTTGGAGGCTGGAGGCTGAGTATCTTACTTCCCTAAACACTCCTGGGACAAAACCAGCGTCTCCCAAGCATGGTGGTGCACCCCTGTAATCCCAGCACTCAGGAGACTGAGGCGGGAAGACTGCTGCAAGTTTGAGGTCAGTCTGGGCTATAGAGTGAGCCTAAATTTCATAGTGAGACCTCATCTCAAAAAACAAAAACAAAAACAAACAAACAAAAAGCAGCCCCTGCCCATCTGCGTGAGGTTCTCTCCACTCCCCTCCTGGCCACCCTCAGGTCAGAAAATGGACCAGACGACTCCAGCGCCAACAGTGTTTAACCCCGTGATTCAGAAAGGCTCCCAGGTCCTGAGGGACCATCCCAGCCACTGCTCCGCAGGCGCAGGGTGTGCATGAAGCCGTGTCTCAGAAGGGAAAGCTGGAGCTCCACGGGCTCCGGTAGCTCTCCAACTCAGCAACAGTCACTGAGCAGGTTTACAGCAGAACAGGGACCTGAGCTACGGGATGCTGTCCCCTGCCCCTGACCCGTGGACCACCCCGCTCCTAACTGAGCCGGATGAGATAGGAACATTCCACCCAGAGGCAAGCAGGGATTTGCCTCCAGCTGCCAGAGATGCTGCCCAAGCCTCCCACTCCCCATTTGAAGCAAAGAACCATAAACAATTTCTGACATTTCTTGCCTGTTGGAGTGGATTTCCTGCTTACTGAGGATATATGGGTTTCTGAATAATTAAGTACAACGCTCAGCTTGTAGGGCCCAAGACTCCAAAAGACATAGAGAAACTGAGCAGAAATTTTCCATCAGCAACCAAGCCTGAGAGAGCCCAGGAAATGCGTGACTCCTGACTGAGACACACAGAGACCTGGGCTCCACTCAGAGGAAGAAGTCCAGGCTGGCAAGGCCTCTGAGGTGACCTGGGCCCGATGCCCCACTTCCAAACAAGAGAACTGAGGACCAGAGAGGAGGTTCACCTAGGGCTCGGGGTCCCGACAAAAGAGGAAAGAGCTCAGCCTCAGTCCAAATACCAGGGTGAGTTCAGCTCTACTTCTTTCTAGATGTAATGCCTGGACAAGTCACTCTATGTCCCTGAGTCTTTATTTTCCTCACCTTCAAGGGGGACTAAGAAACCTTATATGTGTTAATAAGCCCCAGCCCTCCAGGTGGAGACAGAGGCAGGGGATGAACGTGGAAGCTATTGGTGAATTTCAGAGAGATGGGCAAGGATGGGCTTTAAATCTGGGCCTCCTGCTTCTGGTTTCCAGCACTGCCTGACTGCTTATTCTCCCTCCCTCCC
>PVLD010035024.1:0-12164 GCA_004027595.1 Dinomys branickii | reverse complement strand
AAAAAAATAAATATAAATATTCCTCCGTACATTCAGGAGATTACTGATGGTTTCTCATTAGGTACCTGTTTATCTCTTTAAAAAATCAAAAGATTTTCACCCAGGTAGTCACAGTATTTGCCATGGTTGCAGAGATGTAAACTGTCACTAATGAAATTTCTTTCACAAAAACCTACAGATCCAAAAGGACTTCTGAGGCAGTCTTTCCTCATAGCATTCCTAGAGCATCCACCCACTTACTTCCCTGCTCATGTTATTTGTATAAAAAATGCATAACACTGCATAGAAACACAACCAAACAATAACAAAATTTGAAGAACACAGACTATGACAAAACCCCTCTGACAGAAGATGAGAGGCCAAAAATAAAAATGGGGAATATCCAAATATCAAGCAACCCATGATAAGTTAAATAAACTATGGTTTACTCAGAAAATGAAGTTACAGGTATTGGTAGGAAAAAAAAAACCCAAGGATCAATGGAACAGATTAGAAGATGCAGAAACAACGCCAGACATACTTAGCCACCTTATCTTTGACGAAGGTGCCAAACACATTCACTGAAGAAAGATAGCCTCTTTAATAAGTAGTGTTGGAAAAACAGGCTTTGCACATGCCGAAGATTAAAATTGGACCCATATCTTTCACCGTGCACTAAACTGAAGTTGCAATAGATCAAAGATCTAAATATTAAAACAGAAACATTAAATCTGCTGGCAGATAGGATAGGTAAAATTCTTGAAAATATTGTTGTAGGCAAAGACTATGAACAAAACCCCAATAGCGCAGCAACTGTCTCAAAGAACCAATAAGAAGGATCTCATCTTCTTAGAAAGCTTTTGAACAGAAAAGAAACCACCAACAGAGTGAAGAGACAAAATGTTGGCCAGCTCTTCATCAGACAAAGGATTACCATCAAGAACATACAAAGAACTCAAAAAAATCAAAACTCCCAACTTTAAAGACCCAATGCAAAAATGGGCCTCTGAGGTGAATATACACTTCTCAGATGTAAAAGCACAAATGGCAAATAAGTATATGAAAAAATGCTTAACATCATTGGTCATTTGAGAAATGCAAATGAAGACAACACTGAGATTCCATCTCACTCACTCCAGAAAGAACGTCTGTCATCAAGAAATCAACCAATAACAAATGCTGACAGGACTGTGGGGAAGAAGGAAGCCTCCTCCACTGTTGAGGCAAGTTTTGACTGGTGCAACCACTATGGAAATCAGCATGGAGAGTCCTAAAAGAACCTAGGACTACAGGTTCCATTTGACCCAGCTATTACTTTTCTTGGTATCTTCCCAAAAGAATTAAAAGTATCATACCTCAGAAATATATGCAGTCCTGTGTTTATAGTGGCACAGTTTGTAATAGCTAAATCTTAGAAACAGCCCAATGCCCATCAGCTGAGGAATGGATAAAGAAGATGTGTTTTTTTATACAATGGAATACTACTCTGCCATAAAGAAGGATAATCTTGAGGCATTCCTAGGTAAATAGATGCACCTTGAGACCATACTATTAAGTGAAATAAATCAGACATGCCTGTGTTAAATTCTACACTGTTTCTCTGGTGTGAGAAACCAAAAGTGTAAATATGGACTAAAATTTATTTTAGGTATTGTGAAATAGGAAGACAATGTTCAAATGGGAAGGGAAATAAGAAAGGGGAAAGGGAAAGGGAGAGAAGGAAAAAGTAAAAAAAGTGAGAAAAGGGGGAAAAATGGAAACAAAGCCTTTGTAAATGGGGAGGAGAAGAGGAGAGAAGGGAAAGAAATGGGAAAAAAGGAGAATCAAATTATATCATGTCCAGGTACAAATTCTGTATGATGAATGTGATCGATATGTATATCTAAAATGTACCAATAAAATCTGATTGAAGGGAAGAAAATGGAATTATATGAAACCATTAACAAAGGCAAAAAGTTATTCGGCAACAACTATGTAGCAGGCTGTATTCTAAGCAATTTACAAATACATTAAAACATTTAATCTTTACTATTATCTTGTTTATGAGTACTGTTTTTATTTAACATACAAAAAAGGAAATTAAATAAGGGTCCAAGGCAAAGATATTAGACAGTGCTCAGCCAGTATTCCTTCACATTCAGGCATTCTGGCTCAAGAGTCCATGCTCACAAACACTGCACCACTAACCTTTTCAAGGATATTCATAACATGCAAAAAACTATACACCTATAAAATGTTTTAAAATGGGAGACCAAATTATTGTCTGTAGGTATTGTATGTATTTAATGTGAATACGCACACACACACCTTGGTTCAGAAACTTAATTCTTTCCTTGATTCTGCTCACAAACTCAATTGGATGAGAATTAAATTTTCACATAAGGTAAACATTTTTTAAAAGTTAACTTTATTGGTATACTTTTGATATACATAAAGATCACATTCACTGTAGGGAATTCGTGCGTAGGGAATTCGTGCCTATGCATGATATATCTTACTTCTTCTTTCCCACTCCCCTCCCCTCTCTTCAACCTCTTCCCTTCTATAAGGTCAACACTGAACATAACCATTGAATTCGATGTAGTTCTCATCCAATTCAGTTTGCAACCCAAATTGTGTAAGGACTTAAATTTGTGAGCCAAGGTACACACACACACACACACACACACACACACACACAAGATCCACTTATATGTGCAAACATTAACAGTTGTTATTTCTAGGTGTGGAGATTTAAGGGTATTTTTAACTGTCTTCTATTTTTCCCCACTGTATTTTTTACAATTAGTATATATTATGTTTTTCATAATAATCACAAGAATGCTGTCATTGTTGCCAGGTACATGTTCCTGAGGAGTCTCTGCCTGCAGCCCAGAATGCAGAGGACACGGTCCTTAGCAGGACCACTGGGAACACCAAAGTACTGCTTATCAATTCATTACCTTCCCTATTTAGGATACAGGAATTTTTGTTTTCATATTCATGAAAACAAAAGTATATATAACCGTGACCTGAACTGGTATCACTTTATCAATAAAAGCATCTCCCATCAGTAAGCAGTGTTGTTTCAATCCTAAGGTTTCAAAGCCTCAACATGCCTCATCCACAGTTACGGTGTCCTTACTTCCCCTACACACACACTTCTCTGAGTTTCAGCTTCACAAACAAAACTCCCGGCTGGCAAGGGCAGTGTTTCCCAGGATGGGGACCTGGGACCTGTGTCTCAGGGTCCTGCACAGCCTCTGCTCACTATTCCAAACTGACCCTGGAGCCCCTTGATGGTAATTCCCAATGAATCAATCAGAGAATTAAATTTCTCCCAGAAAAGGACAAGCAAGATGTGATAGGAATTAAACCAGCACCTTTCCACACGGACTCTGCCCACACCGCACAGAAAGACAATTGCCAACGGTCAGCGAGACAAAGACAGTAAGTGTACCACCTCAAAGAACAACACTGCTCAGGGTTAGAAGTGTTCACCACCCAGGCCCTCGAGTGGGGCTTCTAAGAAGTGGGATGAACCATGAGCAGATGCTGTGTCAGGTCCAGGAACTGCCTCAAGATCATCTCCATGGGCATTTGGTATATTTGATTATGCCCGTGGCAGAGGAGCCCCTAGCAGAAAAGTACAGGTCCTGCAGCATTAGCAGAAGAGCTCATGAACACATGTAGGTAGGCTGCATCCATATTTACTAGTAACCCATTCCATAATTCCACTTAAGTCTCATCTAGCTGTACTGGGCTGGGCGGAATTCCAAGATAGCCCCAGGCACACACCCAGTGTGACCTAGGGCCCTAGAGCATGGGGGCGGCCTGTGGGAATGATAGGATGGTCACTTCCTCCTTAGGCTACACCATGTGGCAATGGCGATGGATGGGACCGTCACTCTGTCTGGCCTGGAAGGAAACACACATCTGCCTGCCAACTGCTGACAGGGAAGTACAGGCGACCTCAGGTGACAAGAGAGGGCCCAGCCACAGCCAGAAAGACGGTGGGAACCGCAGCCCTGTTACCCCTGATGGCAGCCTGTGGAGACCCTGGGGAGGGCACCCTGCTGACCTGCACTGGATGCTGGCCCCTGGGCCTTGGGAGATCATAGATTTGGGCTGGTTCTGTTCAGGCTGTATGTTGTAATGCTGTGTTACACAGCAGTGGAAAATGAATGTGTCACTATGTCAGGACACGATGGTCCTGATCTTTCTCACACTCTGCTGTCTTCAGACAGAGGGATTGTGTCCATCACATTCACCCCAAAGAAACCAAAAGGAGAGTGCTAAGGGGTAACTGTTCCATAGTTCAGAGGTCATTTAACTTTCACACGGAGCTCATTTGAATTTTACATCATTAATATGATCAATTATTAAATTTTTACATGCAGCCACATTTGAATTTTATATCATTAATATGACTGATTATTAGGGGTTCATTAGGAGCAAAGGTTCTGGAGCCTGATGGCCCACTGGATCCTGTTCCTCTGCCCTCCCACCCCCTCAGGCAGGACACCGAGCTCCCTGTGCCGGGATTTTCACCTATATGGCAGGAGGGTGATAACGTCCGCTTCCTAGAGCCCTGTGAGAATCAAACAAGTTTACATGAAGTTGCTCACAGTAAGCACTGCATTAAGAGTTTACTGTTGTGCGTATCAATGGTGTTATCTAATCAGATGAGGAAAGCCAAGTTAGCTTTGTTCTTTTCTCACAACAAAGGCTCACAAGCTGCAGCCAGGGTGCCTGAGATTTCCTGTTGCTCCACAGGAAGCTCTGTGTTATCGAGACCCGCAGCTGGGAAGCAAGGGCCCCACCTCCAGCCACTGTCCCGTGCAGACTGGAGGGAAGCCAGGCAAGAAGGGCGGGGCTCTCAGTGCATCCTGGAAGACTGACTGCCACAGGAGAATGACTGCTGTGGCAAGCGGCTGCTGCCTTGGTGCCCTTGAAAGGACAACCCGTTTTAACAGATTTCTGGTCCGAAATGAGGACACAGACACACATGGGTCCCCCCCGACAATCACAGTCACCTGGCTTGTGCCACCCAGTGCTGAGCCCACATGGGCTGGCAGCGGTTTGACAGCAGCTGCCCTGTCACCGTGAACCATTCTCCCGAAGCCCTCTGTGGGGGCAGGATGGGGCGGCAGCATGGCAAGGCCTCCTGGAGGCTTCCAGGTCCATGTGTGACAAGGATGGTGGTGGTCCGTCACCAAGACTACGCCAAGGAGTGCTGCCTACTGTCCCTCCTTCATCAAACAGAGACAGACTGGGAAGTCACAGACCACACCTCCAGGCCTGGGTCCACTGCGACCTGGTCCCCAGGCACAGAGGTGACTCTGTACAGGGTAGTGACAGGTGTATTTCACAGTACGCTTTTCTGTCCTGTTGAGATATTCTCGGCTAAAGGCCTTTTAAGTCCTCCTCACTTGGCCCCTTCACTTCTCAATTTCAGCTTTAAAGAGCAGCTCTTGTTGCTGAGGGAAGAAATGAGGATCCGAGTGAGTATCTAATTCTCTCCTTTGTTGATCTATTTCTTCACTTTTTCCTGTGTCTTCACGCTCCCCCTTTAGAGTTTCACACCAAGTGGAGAAACATGCCAAGTGTCTCCTTTCTCTTTTCCATATTTCCAGAAGTCACAGCTCCCCAAAGACAAATAATTGAGACAGAGGAACTGGAACAGGACAATGAAAGGAACTTCACCCTGTCCCCGCACAGCACACACAACGGCTTATTGGTTAGTTTCAGAGTTTACTTTAATTCACCTGGAAGATGCCCCCAAAGCCCCGAGAGGAGGTCCCCATAAGGAGGCCTCACAGTCATCACTCTCTAATGCGTGGATGGCCTGCCTGGCACAGGGCTGTGCGTCCCCCAGAGAAGCCCAGCATGAGCCACCAGGGACCATGTGTGCCGCGGGCCACTGGCTTGGGATGATCTGTGAACCAGAGAGTAGGAAGTTCTTTCAAAAACGCCCATTTGATGCTGGGAATACAGACCCTGCACACAGGCATGAGGGGCCCAAAGAGTAGATCAGAACAAGAACTACTTCCCAAAGACTGCAGTCCCCAGCCCTGTGAGCTAGGAAAGCTCCCCTTGGCAAGTCCCAGAAGCCCAGAGGACAGCGGGGACAGTGCATCTGTCTATGCAGATGGCAGCAAGCAGAGGAAAGGTTCCTCTGCTGGCCCAACTGCCCCCCTCCATATCTGACCAGAGGAAACCATTCCCTCTTTCTAGTCAAGCAAGTGAAATCACCTTCAACTGTGTTATTAGCAGCCAGCTGCGCCATTCAGGTGTTTCCCATGGAGTAAAAGGACTGTAAGATTTGTCTCTCCTGGGGAAAGTCCTACCAAAGCCCTTGGAAGCAAATTCTACCTTGGCAAAGCTTGGTCTTGGTCAGATAGGACATACAACCCACAAAAAGTGTGTTCTCCTTGTTACTTATTTACCAGAATACAAATTGGGTAATTTTTCTATCTCAGTTTAGGAAAGTAACTGAAACCAAGGCAGAATGGCAAAGGTAATATACACGAACCAGTTAGAGGAATTCCACCCCAGAAGTCAAAGACCACAGAACAGCTGGAGAGAGGGCAATGGGGGAGGAAGATGTTTGTGGGGGGCTGTACTTTCACCCCTGGGAAAGGGAAAGGGTCGCCATCCTCTCTGCAATCTGGGACCCAGAACTGGGACCACTCAGAGCTTAGCACGACATGCCCACACATGGAAGGCGGCAGGGTCCAGAATCCTCCAGCCACTGCTGACGGGAGCCAAAGGAGAGGCGGCCGAGTTGGAGCCCAGTCTGAGCCGGCACCTCTGAACGCTGGACACGGCCTGCGTTCGGGCCACTGCAGGAAAGCACAGCGCCAGGTCCTGCCTCCTGCTGGCTGAGCCCTCATCCGGGAATGAGCCCTTGTCCGGGAATAGCTGGAGGCAACATCCGCCTCCCCGGGTGAAGACAGAATGATTGCAGAGCCAGAAGCACACAGAAGACACAGGAGGAAGGGCCCCTCTGGTCGTGCAGAGGGAGGCAGGGGCAGGAAATAGGGTGGAGGTGAATAGGGGTGAGCAGGGCCTAAAAGAATCCACAACAACATCGAGGAGACACACACCACTGAACCTAAACACAAACTCAATGACTCCTCCTTCCTCAGAACACGGGAGACCCAGACCTAGTCCCTAGGAGGTGAGCACCGTGAATGAGTCAACCTCACCCCACTGGGCTCTAGCAGCACACTGACCACAGACAAAGTAAGTACAGCGCCCTCCTGCACAGCCTCGATGAACCTTCTCTTCAACATGTGCAATCTTCCGGGGATTAACAGCGAGATATAACCTCACCTCTCACACAGGAAGTCACACTGGTCACACTGGCTAATTTTTCTGTTGTCTTTACAAAATCAAGGGCAAGCCAGGCCTGGAGGTGCACGCCTGTGATTCCAGCACTCGGCGGCTGAGGCAGGAGGATCCTTGAGAATTTCAGGCCAGGCTGGGCTATATAGTGAGACCCTGTGGCAAAACAAAACAAAACCCAGGGCATCGAAATGTATTCCCCAGTTAGTACATGGCTCTTACGTGTTTTTTACCCATTTACATTTTAGGATAACATTTTACTAAGCTTTGGAAACTGTGCTTTCAAGCAAAAGGGTTTGGAGTTGGGGGCTCTGCTCGGTTTGGGGCCTTGTGGGGTTCTTTCTGCGGTTTTCTATAATTGGTCCCACAGTGCTGACTGATGGCTTACCGTCCACCCAGCAACAAGGATCCGTGTTCCCGGTAAACAGTAACGGGCTGTCACAGGCTGGAAATTCAGTGTGGGTGAAATGCTTTACACACAGTAATAATAAAGGCTGTGGACCTGGGGCTGGGAAAAGCTAAGGGAGTTGAGGCTATTAAGGAGCATCCTGTCAGTGTCGAAGGGAAATGGGAGAGGTCAGCAAGCGGCTGCACGCCATCCCATACAGACCCAAGTGTCTACAGCTACGGCTGTTGTACGAACCAGGCTGGAGTTGGATGGAGGAGCTGTAAACAGACAACTGCATAACTGCCCATTTTCCGCACTCCCCTGCCCCTACCTGAAGGGAAGGCCAAGCCAGAAAGAAGACACCTGGTGGCGTTCCCTGGATTCTGGGGCTCGGTGTATTTCTCCTGAGAAGAACATAACCTGACCATTTGTTCAGACTCTTGTTTGTCTCCAGTGACTAAAATTGCAATGTTTCCAGAATCTCTGAGCAGCTATCCTTGGAACTGCACCATATTTTCATTTACTTACAGCAATTTATAGCTTTTAGAGCTCATTAAAACAACCCATGGAAAATTACTATGTAGATTATTTTTAAATAATTCCATTTTAAGAACCTAAGAAGAATCAATTTAAGTCTGATAAAAAAAAATACTGGAAGATACAGAGGAGAAGATTTGGAAAGGTAATTAGAGATGCAGTGAAATTATTATTTATGATTAAACAGATAACAATCATTAATTCTCAGTAGGGAATCTGAGGCTGCATAGAAATGTATTCAGAGAGAGAAACATTTTGGGAAATTCTCTGGCCTGAGAAAAGCACAAGTGTCATTCACAGAGACAAGGAAGTGGGGCCTGCCTCAGCCCACACGTGGAGTTGGCAGGGTAGCAATATGGAGTACAGATTCCTACCAATAGTCAGCAGAAGGGACTCAAAAAGGTGTCCAAAGAGTGGACCGAAGAGGAGTTAAGAAGGACCCCTTTCACACACAGGGAAGCTCTTTAGAGTAAGCGCTAAGAAACAGCTCTGGGTTAAGTCGCACCACTGCCCCATGTAGCTCCACATCTTTGGGCAAGGTACTGCTGGTCTTCCTAGGTGTAAGCTTCAACACAAGAACCGGGACACTAACTATCCACTAGGCAGTTCCCGTACAGATTCAATTTTACAAGACACAGGAAGTGCTGAGAACACAATAGGTGACTTAAGCACACTGTCCCCACACTAAAAACAGCTCTATGAAAAAGAATGAAGACCATTTAAGAAAAAAACAAGGCTCATGAAAGTCACAACCGCTTGGCATCACACGCAAACTTGACTATCTGTCCACACCAGCATGCCGGCCCTGAGGGGCTAGGGGACGGTCGGGCAGGAAGCAAGTTGAGCTTCACCTCCTCTTGCCACTCCCAGCTCTACAGCAGGGTCACTGAACAATGACCAAGAGGTTGTAACCTGCCTTGTTCACGGGGCCTTCACGTACACTGTTCTGATCCTAGACCATTAACCCTGGAGGAAGACATGGTTCAAATCTCAATTCAACCTTCACCATTTGCACAACCTACACAGTGATGCTTTAGCTTCACTGAAATGTGCACAGGTCATGCGCAGACTGGGGATACTGTGCTACTTTACCAGATGTTTGGGAGAATGAAATTAAAAAACTTTTACACTCAGTTACGTAATTGAATTACACATAGTCTTTTTCAGATAAAATGTGGCTTAGATGGAAAAAAGAACCCACTGGCCTATGGTAAACAAATTTCTGTTGTCCTTGTTATCATCACCATGTTCAATACAGAGTTAAGCTATTCCATTGAAACATGAATGCTCTCTACACCACTGGCTTTTAAGCATTTTCTACCACACTCAACAGGGATAAAATTCATTGCAGTTCAGTATATCCGTGCATATCTATCTAAAGCAAACGTTCTTCAACACAATTACTTTTCCTTAACAGACGCCATGTACTCGTATCTTCCACTATTTTCCACACTTCTCATTTTGTCACAACCCACTGCTGACCCCATGATCACGAACCAGTGTCACTCATTATGCACACAATGCCACATTTCATTGCATGTGCCAACTGTTCCCAGGAACCCACAAAGAGTGTGGAAGAAGCTGCCAACTGTCTTCCGAGGGGACAGTACCGTTATGCATTCCCGCCAGTGGCTGAAGAAAGCTCTTGCTCCACACTCTCTCCAGCACTGGGTGGTATCGATGTATTGGACTGGGGCTGCATAGTAGAAAATCACTGCTGTTCTACTTACAATCTCTAAGGAAAGAATACGTAGAGCTTCTTATCACACGCTTATTTGCCAGCTACATCTCCTGGATGGTGAGGGTTATGGCTTACATCCAGATGTCTCCCCAGGAGCCTCAAGCCAGCATAGCCAGGGATGTGGGAAGGGGACTGGATCATGGTGACTTACAGGGACTGGCTGTTAGGAGGTGGGGCCTAGCTGGATGAGGTGGCTACTGTGGGCATAGTCTGGGAGGGTTCCTTTCCCTCTCCAGCCCCTCCCTCCTCTCCCCGCTACCTGCCACCATGCTGTGAGCAGCTCTCCTCCCCCACGCCCTCTGCACACTGTCTGGCCTTGGAGCCAGCTAACCATGGGCTGAAACTGCTATAGAACGTGAGCTAAAACCAACCCTCTCCACTTTCCACGTGGGTGTCAGGCGTTATGTCCCAGCAACAAGAAAGTGGCTAAGTCACGAAGCATCTATTCAGATATTTTGCCCATTTTTTTCCAAGTTGGGTTATTTTCCTATTGTTGAATGGTAAGAGTTCTTTGTAGATTTTGGATAGAATTCCTTATCATGATGGGAAGATGGCGACCAGGTGAGCAGCAAGGGAGTGATCCTCCTTAATAAACACCACCAGCTCGAGACAGACTTGGCAAGCGTGAATGCCGGAACCTCGGCTGGGAAGTTCAAACTGGGCGTATTTCTCTGAGATGCCAGGGGAGATGCGGTAGGGCGGACCAGGCTGCCGTGGCGAGACGTGGGAAAGCCCCAGATGCTGGGAGCCAGGAACGATCCACGCGGGGAGGAAGCTTGGCTCGGTCCAAGCGCCCTGGGAGCACAGCCAGCTCGATCCCTCCCGCCTCCCGAGCCGGTGCAGCTTTCCGGCGACTCCCGACAGAGATCGGCATTTTGGTGGCGGCAACGCCCGGCAGTCCCACACTTCGCGCGTATCGGGCGGGCCACGCAGAAAGCCCCAGATGCTGGGAGCCAGAGACGCTCTGCGGGGGGAGGAAATCTGGCTCGGTCCGAACGCCCTGGGAGCGCAGCCAGCTCGGTCCCTCCCGCCTCCCGAGCCGGTGCAGCTTTCCGGCGACTCCCGACAGAGACCGGCTTTTTGGCAGCGGCAACAACCGGCGGTCCCACATTTCGTGCGCATCGGGCGGGCCACGCAGAAAGTCCCAAAGGATAGACTGGCACCTTGGAACCTTCCTGCCTGCAGGGACTCCAAAAACTGGTGAGATATCGGCGCTCGCCACCACATCACCGAGTGGGGGAGGAGATCCATCCCTATACCTGCAGGGAACCCTGGGAGGGCGGGGGAGCAGTCTTACACACCTCACCCAGGTCACTAGGTAGGGAGTATCTAACCAATATCTGTACAGCCTTTTAAGCGGAACTCTCAGCACAAAGCTTAAGGGACGTTCCCCCAAAGAAAAGTCATTGGAGCAACCTCTGCAGCAGACCTTTGCCTGCTGAACTGACTGGGGAATCTACTGCTCAATATTTTGAATCAGACACAAAAAAGGGAAGACAGAAGAACAAATCTCAGCAGAAAGCTTAAGGGACATTATCCCAAAGAGAAGGAATCATTGGAGCAGGCTTTGCAGCAGACCTCCGCCTCCTGAACTGCCTTTGGAATTTATATCTCCACATTTTGAATCTGATACCCAAAAATGGGAAAACAGAGGAGCAAAACGCAGTCTCAAAACTCAACCCCACCCAGAACAAGTTTTGAAGATGAAGAAACAAGGGAACCAGGAAGCCTCTTAACTTCAAGATATAAAACGATTGCATCCGAAATTAAACAACTCCAACAGGACATGAAAGAGCTTAAAGCAGAAATAACCCACATACCCACAATGATTTCTCGCATAAAAAACAAGATGAAAACAATGAAAGAAGAAATGCTCCATTTACACAGACGAGAAATAGACAAAAGTCTAGAAGAAAATAGGAAACAAATAGAAAACTTACAAGAGCAATTCAGGAATGAATTGCCAATAATGAAACAGGTCCAAAGAGAAGGCCAGGATTTGAAAACTAACGCTGAAAGCATGAAAAACCGTTTAAATGAAACCGAAGATAGAATTTCAGAACTTGAAGACAGCATGGCAGCTTATGAGCGTGAAAGGAAGAATCTCGTGATATCATCAAAGACACAAGAAAAGTCAATCCAACAGCTGCAAGATGAGGCAAAACGTAACAATATTCGAATTATAGGAGT
>PVLD010035023.1:0-12146 GCA_004027595.1 Dinomys branickii | reverse complement strand
TAAATTTGCATGTCTGTATATGGGTCCATACATCTACAATTCGAAGATATCAATGGATAAAACAACAACTACTGTTGAGACCATATCACCTTGTCTATAGATTAGTTGTGATTGTACTATTTTCTATGATAATAGGTGTCTGTTTGTCAATATGTTTTTGTACTTTTATGTTTCTAAAAAAAAAAAAAAAAAAAAAAAAAACAGTAATGGAGAGCAGATTAAAGCAGGTTGGAAGGGTGGTGGGAGGGCAAGGTGGTTGGCAGCACTGTGTGTACTGGTAGACAGCTCTCCTCTGTTCTGGGCTACAGAGGGCAGCAGTTTCCCATTCTTCAAGGAAACATGAAGTGATACTTCCACAGGTAGCTTTGACTGCTGTCCTCGGTTCTCCCGTGCACCCCTCTGATGCAACAATACTTAGGGTAGACTTGTGCTGTGATGGTATCTCCCAGCCCAGCAGCAACTTGGTATGGCCACAAACACTTTTATTATGTTAATCTATGGACACGTTTGGGTTTCTACCACAGAATGACCTTGCCCATCTAATTGATTTTTCTTACTTTAAATCTCTAATGACTGGGGATTTAATTAGGTGACTGTGAACCAAAGTGGGCTTCTTAGAAATCTTGCCCTTCAATGCAATAGAACCAGAACTGAACCAAGCTGAAATAACCCAGTGCAGTGGGTCAGAGAAAAGGTTTGGGGTCAGGTTGATCAGAGTTCTTGTACTGGCTTCTACAACTTACAAGTTATGTTTCCTGAACTCATCGTTTTCAGTTTTTCACCTCAGGATGCTTTTACATTCTGGACTACAAGGACTCCTTATAAAAGAAGCTTTGCTTATATGGGCTACATCTATGAATATTTATTGCATGAGAAATGAAACAGAGATTTAAGCACATTTACCAACTCATTTAAAATTAAAAATAATAAACCCATCATATATTAATGCATTCTATTTTTATGAGAAATAGATTTTTCCAAAGGAAAAACATTAGTCAGAATAGTATCATTGTTTCACATTTTAAAAAATCTTTTTTATCATCTGGTTGAATAGAAGAAAGGTGGATTCTGAAAGTCAATTTTTCACTTTACTAATGGGATATGGTATTTTGGATGAAGTAAATATAGAAATTCCATATATGTACAGTTTAAAAGTGAAGTTAAAATATTTTAAAAATGTCTTTCCATATAGTTGTCGATGTTCTCTGCTATTTCACTAGAATTTGAGACAGCTAGGAGTTTCGGCAAGGTTTTCTGCAATATAGAATCTGAAACTCTATCTTTTTTTGTGGTTACATTAAAAATCCACTGGTCTATCTCATACCCTGAATGGAAACTTTCCCCATGCATGATTGTGTGACATCATGCCTACGTCACTTGGAAAATACTATTTCACCAAAACATGCAGATCGTCCAAGTACCAATACATTTCATTATACAGTATAAAAAAATCACATGTGTTAACATCATCACTGATTTCATCAAGAAATATCTGAAGATTGTGCAGTTGGTGAGTTCACAGAAGCAAATATAAGATTTTCAAACCTGGAAGTTTGAATTTTATGACTGGCAATACTTGTTTTCTTTGAAGTAGTAAGCTAATTTTCCTTATTTTTAAGAAAATATTTGCCCATCATCTAAACCTGAATGACTGGAGTTTGGTGGAGTTTCTATCAATTAATTGCAGTATTAACTGAAATAAACAGCTAGTTCAGCTTCTAACTCAGGCAATTGCCCAAAGGCTTACTGAGATACACTGTGCTATGCCCAAGTATTTGTGTGCTTACCCCTCAGTTTGTCATACAAACTACAACAAAGATGCGTATTTAAGGGTACAATTTAATAAGATGAGCAATTTTTACTGTTCTGTTGAGGGTACCTTTAACTGAACTTGGCTCCCTCTAACCCTGCATGGAAAGTCTGGTGTCGCTACCTGGATCGGTGCTATGAAGATAGATGACATTTTTGTTCTTGTTGCTTCTCTTCTGTTGGTGGGAATTCCATATGAAGAAAAAACAGAAATGACATTTTAGTATTGTTATCCTTTTGTCCTTGCAAATCTGGATACTCTGAATGTCTCAGAGACCCCCTGAGAGAATTGTGGTTCTTATGTCACCTACTTAGCCTCCCTAGAACAGGAATGGTAGCGAGGAAGCTATTTGGAGAATCTAATGAAAGATTCCATGACATGTGCAGCACTGAGGATAGTGCCTAGTCTATAGGAAGCGTTCAGACTGCGGGTACTGTGTGGAGGGCCACCTGGGCGACTCCTTGAAGGGGGAACAGTTGTCTGTATTTTGGCCGAGCCTGACCCTATTTCCATGTATTGATATGTACAGAGCTGGCTAGGACTTTTCCTTGTCCCTTCAGTTGGCTTTAAGCAAAGCCTATTGGTCTAGCCAAGGTGCCGATGGTAATCTTTGAAGACGGCAGGTGTGTTTCCGTGGACCCCCACCTGTTGCTCCCTTGTGTAAGTTAAGATGAGACAGGATGTAGAGCTAATGCCCCATGTTGTCAGCTAGGATCAAGCCTCAAGGTTGAGGCTATGACTTCCTGGGGCTTGAAAGATTACACATCTGAGCTGAAGCACGGACCCCAGAACATTAGATACTACCTCAGTCGTGTCATGCAGACTACTCTGTACATCTTTCTCTCTGCATTTGCAGGGGTGGTTTCAGGCCTCCCACTTAGCCCAGCTCATGGCACTCATGTACTTCCTGCCATTCTCAAAGTCACTCATCCTCAAGCCACTCCCTTCTTCATGAACGACTAAAACCCGGGTTCAACCTTGGGTTGAAGCCTTTGTTCCAGATGGCCATCACTGTGGCTAGACTTAGGACCCCTTGGCTCCCCATAAGTATAAATATGCCTTAGTGTCTTTATTCTCACCATGGGTTGCACTGGAAGTGGTAGATTGGAATTATCTCGCTATAATTCCAGTAACTTTGCATGGGATTACAAATATAAACTTCCTAGGCCAAGAAGAGGACAGGAAGGACTCTCTGTACTACTGGTCTGTAGATATTTGAAGGGCAGCTATCATTTACATTCGTAGTCATGACGATCTTTCATTTTCTGCACAAACTCTGTCCTCTGGCACATTTCCGCTTTAATTAATTTCTTCATCTGTCCCCTTCTGTGATCTCTCTCAGCTCCAGCCAGGATGGACACAGAAGTACAATTGCTCTGACCTTCATCATGCCCTTCATGCTCACTCCCTGCTATGTCGCTACTATCTGTCAAAGTGCACAATTTCACTGTAGGTAGATCTGGCTATTGGTATTGACCTGCTTGAGTTTACTTATCTGTAAAGTGGGAATAAGGATAGTTCTTTTTATGTTTTTGGTGAAGGTCAAGTGAAGTAAAGTATCTGAAAATTATTGGCACAGTGCCTAGCTTCAGCAGGCATTTATTATAACTTTCTAGTGGGTCGTTTTTTATTTTCCTGCCTCTCCCCAATCCACGGGGATACTACCACTGCATGAATTCCACATCACTCATTCCTTACACACTGAAATCATCATTTCCCTGATAATGGTTGGGATGAGGAGATAGTCTTGTAGGGAGGCTTTTGTCATGACCTGCTCAAAAATCCTTCTTGTCCACTTTCTTAGCATGGCCCTGAGGTCTCCTTGATGGGGCCCTAACCAGCTTCACCTTCATAACCACTTTATGCTGACAAACTGAACTCCTCTAGAGCCTACACGCCGACATTCGCTTGTCCTCTCTGCTTGGCATGACTTTCTCCTTCAGCCCCAGCCTCTCTGCCACTATGCCAGTTTGGGGCGGCCTTCTCCAGTCCCCCAAGAACAGACTTTCTTTTCCTGCCCTTCTGTGACTTTTCCTTTAAGCTTTTCAAGGGACTTACGTGTTCTACACAGGCTCATGACCACTTGCGTCTGTCTTGCTCCTCCTAACTAGAGGTGATCTCCTCTAGGACACCACATCTCCCTCCACCCTCCCGTCACAGGAAGGCCTCACACATGCAGACTGTCTGTGCCATGTTCATGAAGAATTTGCACTCATTTTGTTGAGCTTGTTAACCAGCATCCTACAGCTAAAAGCAGCTGTGTGAAATGAACAACTACTTATTAGCGACAGCACCAAAACCACCCACACTTTTGGCATCAGCTGCTGAATAGACACGTTCCACGCCCTCTGTTCCTGACAAACGTCAGAGACAGAGACTTCCTGTTGCTCTTGATGATCCATGTTATGAGGGAGTTTAGATCTGTACCAGAACAGGAGAATACGTGATTCCGGAGGGAAGACCAACACAGCCAAGTAGATCATCCACTTCTGATTAGAGGTTTCTAGGTGATAGCGCATTGTGGCAGAGAAGCCTTCATACCACCGTGGCTTCAAAAAAGAAAAAGAAACCAGAGAATCAAAGGCCAATGGCTTTACATTTCTGAGACTGTCCCAGGGAATCACCAAGTTGGTAACCTGTGTTCAGGGTTGCGGACCGAGAATGTCTGAGTAAGATCTTGGTTGAAAGACTGGCTTGCCAGAATGGGTTTTGCCTCTGATTTTCAAGTAGCTTTGGAAGCAAAGTGAGACAAAAACTCTTAGAGGCTCTGCAGACACTATGATAGGTCATCCAAATAGTGTTCTTCCTGAGCAGCTGCGGGGGGCTGTGGCCCTTGGCTCTGCTCTGAGTGACGACGGTTTTTGCTATATCTCTTTCCTCCCCGTCTCCCTCTTCTCCCACAGAGCATAAGATTCCTCCTGCTTCCTTTAAAGGTTAAAGTGTCAGGTGAAATGACTAATCATTCATCTGTTACCCAGGGTTACCTAATCCAACTGTTAGCCAGGGTGGATTCTGCGGGGAGACATTCTACTTCACTGTCAGATTTGAGGTCTGATTTTAGGTTTGGGAAATCATCCTTACAATCACTAGTAATTCATAAAGCCACTTCCCCATGTGGGAAGAGAATGCCCTCCAGGAATGAGTTTCTAGCTTAGGTGCTTCAGGCCTGAAACCTGGTGGTGGCCTGGAGAGGGTGGGGCAGTTGGAGCTTGTTCCTGGATCTTTGCTGGAAACAGAACAGGATGCCCGGGACCTTCCAAGTTACAGAAAGAGGCCAAACAAGAAGCACTGTAGTACTTATGCCTGCTCTCCTGGCCTACCACGCTACTTTGGATTGATTTGCCACACAGGGGTTGTACCTCTGCCTGGAAGCAGATCTCCTCATTTTCTCAGCCACACAACCCACTGTTTCTCCTATAAAAGCTTTTACACTGAAGTCACTTTTACTTTTCTGACCAATTCCAAAGGACTCGATAATCGATTTCTTTCTTTCTTTTTTTTTTTCCCTCAAACTGTTCTCATCTACCTGTCCTATAGTATTTATTGCATGGTACTAAAATCAGTTATGAACGTTTTTTTCTTCCTAACTGGTCTTGGGTTTAATGCCATGTTTTTATGTTTCTCTGTATGTGCCCTGGAGCCTGGCAAAGGCTATGTCAGTCAAGAGTTCACTACCAAGGGAATGACTGAATAGATAATTCTGCCTTTGCGCCTACAGCACTACTGTTATGAAATGCGAAACCATCCATATGGAACTTGTGGCATTGATTGTCTGGCTATCAATGATGTTGTAAATGTCTTCCTGCTCTCTTTTTATATTTAGAAAATTATTTAGCAACTCACCAGCCTATTTTAATCATGTTGCAGTAGGGTCTCCTGAAAGCGATAGCTCGCCCTCTCCCCATCTGCCCCCACGAAGGGAAGTGGCATTCTACCAGGAGCCAGCAGGAGATGAGAGCCGGAATTAAAGTGAGTAAACCCCACGAAGACACAGCTACAGCACGCTCTTGTTATCACACTCTTCAGAGTTTATGAGATTTATTTTTTCCTACTGAAAATTGTTCCCTCACAGGAGGTGTTACAAGCAGTGTCTTACTGCGTATCCGTCAATGTCCTGGCGAGCACATTCATTCTAGGAAACTCTCTGAACTTGTGATTGGAGGACAGAGTGCTTAGCGAGTTCATTTATCATAGGACTAGAGTAACTGAGAGGTAATTCTTCTTCCAACGCGAGTTACAATTAACATTTGAGAGATAGCTCTGCAATGTGCTGTTGTTTATCACTGTCTGTTGTGGGAAGGGAGAACACTGGGGCAAATTTATTAAACAGTGAGCTCCCCATTGTCTTTGGGGCCCAATATTCCATACCCTGTTCTGGAACATAATAATATTTTGTCATGATGAATTTTGATGAAAACATTGATTAAGCTCCTAGAGTTGCTACCAAACGTGAAACAGGCCTTTTCCTTCGCTTACCCATCAGATTTCTGTGTCAACTTAAACATATTTGGGTTAGATATCTGACATACATAAGGAATTTTCTTGGAAGAAAGTTTAACAACTTCAGAAACGAAAATATCTAGAACTCTCAAATAGGCAGTAGGTTTTAGAATTGTCTTGAGGATAGAAGGGTTTAAACAGTTAATCACAAATTTGAAAAGTTTCACTAAAAATGAAAAGGATTAATTATATTTCTTTGCCTGGCCATCAAAAGTGCATGTACAAGGGGGTATAAAACTTGGCGGAATAGAACAAAATGGTACTATCTGCATTCACACCAAATGGATCTAACGTAGGGAATATTAAGCTCCTGGTTTTAAGAAGTCAGTGTAAGTCACAAGAAGAGAAACCCATTTTCTCCATATTTCCTTGAAATCATAGCGACCTTGTGTGGAAATAACAATACTATGTTAATGCAACCAAGGCTGAATTCCTTGGTTCCACTCAAGGGGATGGGCTTTAAGCTACACACACACATTTATTTTGCACCTGCTTCTCTTTTTCCTCTCCGATTTACATATACCCTTGGGGCTGGCACTGGTCTCCACTAAATGCTTCATGGTTGAATGTTTTAAGTTCGTGGAGAAGAAACTCGTAGTCATGGGTATTCGAAGCAGCAGACGCATAGGAGACACCCAAAATACGACTGAGTAGGAAAGGCGGGGACACTGCCGCCGGACATCATGGTCTAAACTCAGGCTGTGGCTGGGTACTTGGTTCTGTCTGCTTGGAAACACAATTGAGCCGGGGACTGGGGGAGGCGCAGAGGAATGCAGAATCACTAATGTGGGCTTCTAGTTCTTCATTTGTGATCGCTACCCCTTCCGTCCGCCATAGCCGGGTCAGCACCTGTCAGGGCTGGGGACGGAGCTCTGTGACAGTGCTGTGGGGGCTGCAAGGTCGCTGCTGAGGGGTCCGCCATTCCCACGTCATTCCACTGCTTTGTACTGAAGTTTAATTACTTTTCATCAGGCTTTTTGAATACAATGGCACCCTTTCTCTTCCATTCAGGTGAAACCATAAAATCACATTCAGAGAATATTATGTTTACCCAAACATCTATGAAAAGCAAAAATTCCAGGCCTAAGCTAGTGGTTAAATTCCATTTAAAAAGAGGATATTAAGTAAATTAATTAAGCTGATTAAAAACACCTTCATCAAAGTAGAATATTGGGGCCAGTGATAGAAACAGTTGAATTACGGATTTTTTTCTTTGCTTCTTTTTTACAGCCCATGGTCCGTTAGCAGGGATCCCTCCTTCTTCACTTTCCGAGTATTAAGGGGTCCCGGGCAAGAGGATAAGGAATATGGTTGGACGGCATTAGAGGACAAGACAAGGCCTAGGTCGGGGGCTGCAGGAGAGGGAGGGACAGGAGGGTGCAGGCCAGACTGGAGGCCGAGGCAGCGCGGGCGCGTTCACCTCGACCCGCAGCCCGTCGGGTCTCACGGTCTCCGCAGCCGGAGCCAGGCCGGCTGGAAGCGGCACGGGGCGCTCCCGCTCCCGGCCGCCAGAGGGCGCGGCCGGAGCCGGCGCGGCGGAGCCGGGAGGGAGGAGGGGAGCGGCGGAGAAGGGTCAGCAGCGGCGCAGCTCCGCGCGCCTCCCGTCCCCGCGCCCAAGCAGGGCGCGCAGTGCCCGCCGCCGCCGGGATGCAGCCGCCCGCCCGCCGCGGCCGCCGCCCGGCGCTCCCCGCCCTGCTGGCGCTGCTCACCTGCTCCGGGGGTAAGTAGCGGGCGCCGGCGCGCACGGGCTCGGCGCGGGCTGGTCCCGCTCTGCGCGCCAGCGGGGGCTTGGGGCCGCGTCCTGCTCCGCCGGCGCCCGCGTCCCGCCGTCCGCGCCGTCCCCGCCGCGCCGGCCGCAGCGCCCTCTCGCGGCGCCCGGCCGGGACCCAGGCGCGCCCGCCCCTCCGGGTCCAGGGTCCGGGCCGCCGCCCCACTCGCGTCTCCCCGCCTCCTTCCGCCGCGGGCGGGCCGGCGGGCAGCCGGGCCGGGGCGCCGTCTCCCCCGGGAAGCCGCGGAACCCGGAGACTCCGCAAACTTTGGGAGCGGACGCGCGCCGCTCTCGCCCCTGCCGCTGCTCGGCCCGGCCCGGCCCGGCCCGGACCACAGGCGGCCAGCCCGGTCGGCAGGCGCCCCGGCCGGGTGCGGGGTGCGGCCCGGGACGCGCGGCCGAGGGGGCCGGGCCGGAGCCGCGGGCGTGGCGCGGACCTGGCGCCCGGAGCGCCCGCCTTTCCCTGAGCCCTGGGAAACCGAAACAAGCCGTCTGAAAAGTGACTGCCGGGTCCCTAGCTGCCACGACGACGACATTCCTTTTCCGTGCTCCCCGCCAGGGCATGGCTCTGCTTTCTCAGGGAACAAGAAAAATGTTAAAAAAAAAAAAACACCCAAAAAACCATTGTTAATTGACTTTTGTGATGAGATTTGTTCCAGTTAGAAAGCTTGACCAAGGAATTGTTCAGATTACGATGGTGATACTGTCCTCTAGCCCAGGCTTGCTTGAGCTTCCAGCCTGTGAAAAGGCAGTAATTTCAGACTTTTAGACGTGGCAAAACGGGTGCAGTTTAGAAAAAGACGTAGCATTATTGCGAACTGCTTTGGGGAGGTCAGGGGGCAACACCCAGTGTAGACAGCTCGTTTTCTTTTGGATTTAAGCTTTCCGAACAGGGACCCTGTTAGCTGCTTCTGTATAACCCCAGCATTTCTGTAGCTGCTCCGTAAGTGTGGGAAACTCGAATGAGGTTACTTGGTAATTAATTGTTTATCCGCATGATTAATTTGGCAACAATGTAATTAAACATGTTAGGGCACCTTGGGTCCAGACGGCTGTGATCGATCATAGGGAGCAATTGAATTTGGCCCGAGATCTTTGGTGGAATGAAGCCTTGCTGGGTGGAAGCTCGGAGAACGCGAAGCTGGAGAAAGGGAAATCCACTAGGTGACTGCGGGCTGCATCGCTTGGCTTGTTGCCTAGAAGTTTAGCAACTAACAGAATGGGTGGGTGGTAGCCGAAATCGGTGTTCTATTTATAGCATTGCACTTAATAGTGCCATACAGGGAATATAATATTTATATATAATGTGTACCATATATAGGCCGAAATGCACATCTGTATTTCTATGTGTATTTAGTTTTTATTACCCTTACGGGAATATTTTCCCTGTCCATCTTTGATAATGCACCAAACGACAGTCAGTATGAGCTAAAATGTCAATACATTTTTAGAAATGTCTGTTAGCCTTGTGAAGTTGTCAGATAAGCACAATAAATAAGACATAAAACCCATTAAAAAGTCCCTGTGAGATATTTGTGCTTTGTGAACTGGCTTTCATGGTTTGGTGCAAACAGGAGGCTGTATTCTCCGAGGTCTGGAGTAAATCATGAATACATTTTATTCAGCTCAATTGGATGTTAGGGAAGGGGTAATAAGGTGTGAAAGGACGTGGCCCCTACTCATGATCTTAGAATTTTGTTGAAATGTACAATAGTAGTTGAGACATATTAATACTCTTGGTAGGTAATATAAGATTGGATTGATTGTAATTCTTTCACAAACTATAGCATATTTATTAAAGAATTTTGAGAAAAATCAATATAGAAAACTTATTTTAGATCAATATGCATATACAGACAAAATTCCCTACAACTTTAGTCCTGAAGTCTGGCACCAATTCCTAAATCAGATTTATTCAGGCTTCTTGGTGACTACTTGGTAGCTAAATGGCTTGTAGTAGGTTTGAACCTCAACCTTTTTGCATAAAATTGGAAGCACAGGCTAGATGGAATCCTGGGGAGACTTTGCGGTCTCTTACAGTTTTAACATCATCTGATTGCAGTACAGCTTGCTAACTGCCTGCTCGATGGCCGGTTGTCCCTGGTTTTCCTAACAAGACTCATTGGGGTTATGTGGCATTGAGGCATTGGGTGGAGAAGGGGGGTTGTGGTGACAATACGGATCATTTCTCAGTGGCTCTTGCAAGTAGGGACGGCCTGTGAAACACACGTATAGATCACTGGGGAGGGCAGCTGGGAAAGGTCATTAAAAGTGGCTGATGCAACTGAGATGCAGACTTTTTTGGACCGTATTTCATGCTCCTTCTTATTGCCAAGTCTGTGGCTCTGATACCTGGACGTATGGGGGCCATATCAAGGCCAAAGGGTGACCTTGAAGATGGAAGGCGGTAGGAGCAATGCAATGATAAATCCGAAAGAGAAGAGGCCTGGGTGCCAGATGGGTGTGGAGCACCACGCCACATCTGTCTGTCACCTACTTCCAATCTTGCATTGTGTGACATTATAGAAAGCCAAACCTAATCCTAATGGATACCTGTGAAGAAGCTGATTTGACCCAATGGTAAAATAGTAGGTATTAACTCTTATCTTTCACGTCCCTGTCTCTCTTCTCTATGTGAGCCAAGACTGTATTTCTTAGCACCTGGCAAAATTAGGGATGATTTTTTGTTGTTCTGAGCCAAGTCTTGCTCACTTCCTTTCACTGCAGTGAGTCAGAAATTTTAAGACAGCAAAAGTCGGACCTGATTCCAGGTTGTCTTGTGTTTTGATTTTTTTTTAAACCTCTCTTTATTTCTTAAGCAGTGCACAGATATTAGTGGCACAGATTTTAACCTCTGGATGGATCCTTTGCCATCCAGGACTCCCAAGTTGGCGTAACCCCCTCAGTCGTGGACTTGACCCTGCGGAGTTTGGCTGCGGCCAGTAGTCAAGCTCTTGAAGGTGAATGCCTGCTCCAAATAACGGGTGGGGTGGGGAGGGGAAGATTTTACCTTTTTCTTAGCTTCCTTGCAGACAGATGTGGTAGGTCCAGTACTAGAACAAGTGCAGATGACTGGCCTTATTTTGAGCATTAAGGGCCAGGGCTTTTGTTTCTTATTATACACATAAGGAAGCAAGCAAGCTAGGCTAATTTGTAGGATTCAAGTTCTACTTAGGGCAACTGGGAAATGTCCTCTTTTCCTGTTGTGGTACTATGTATAATCCTTTTTTGTCACTCTGCAGATTCCTGCTTAAGGACAATGTGCAGGGGCCCACTTAAGGTAACCACTTAAGTTAACCCCATTTGCCCATGACTAAAGGAAAAATTGTGCTGGATGTCAGAGTTCACACCGACCACTGACTGAAGATCTCCCTTGAACCATGATTTTGAAGTTCTATTTACCAAGCTATTGTAAAGAAACCCCACTTGGTATAGGGGGTTTCATAGTTAAGAAAGGCTAACTTAAAGAAAATAGTATTAAAAGGAAACGCTATCCAAAACTTTGTTCCTACTAGTCATAAAGTAAATTTTGAGGACTTACTGTGTGTTTAATGGAGACATTATAGGACCAAGACTGAGGTAGCCTGTCTTCTCCCTTGTGGAGCTGGCAGTCTAGAAGGGACGGTGATATTGGACAACAGCTGCCCGAGAAACTAACTGCACCTCTGTAAATTCTGTGGAAGGAGGGTTCACACTACTTCAAGAACATGGAGATACATGTGGCTTTCATCTGGTCTGGGGCAGTGGTTCTCAGTGGGAATGATTTTGCACTGCTGTGCCCTAGGAAACGCTTGTCTGTGGTTGGAGACTTGCTTATCCCTGGGTGATGTGGCAGGGGCAACTGCTGGCATCTAGAGCCAAGGATGCTGTTGAACAGCCTACAGTGCAAGGGCACCTTTGCCCCCTCCATTGGGCAGTTGAGTGTCAGGTCCCAAATGACAGTAGTGTCCACAGTTGAGAAAGCTTGGAGTAAGGGCTTATGAAGCCCTCCTGGAGGAAGTGACATAGCTGAGACCTGTAGGGGAAGCAGAAACCATTTGAGAAGTGGGGAGGGGAGGGGGAGGGGAA
>PVLD010035022.1:0-12146 GCA_004027595.1 Dinomys branickii | reverse complement strand
TTTTGTCCATTTAGTATGATGTTGGCTATTGGTTTGTCATAGATGGCTTTGATCAGGTTGAGGTAAAGACTGTCTATGTATATTTTCTGCAGAGTTTTTCTCATGAATGCAGGTTGGACTTTGTCAAAAGCTTTTTCTGCATGTGTTGAGATGATCATATGGTTTCTGTCTTTGGCTATAGGGGGCTGGGGATATAGCTCAGCGGAATAAGCGTTTGCCTAGCAAGCGCAGGGTCCTGAGTTCGATCCCCAGTACCGCCAAAAAAAAAAAATGCTGTCTTTGGCTATATTGATATGGTGTATAACATTACTTAAATTGAGAATATTGAACCATCCCTGCATTCCTGTATTAAATCTGACTTGGTCATGCTGTATGATTTTCTTGATGATTTGCTGCATTCTATTTGCTAGTATTTTACTGAGTACCTTTGCATCTGTATTTATTAGGAAGACTGGCCTCTTTCTTGGCTGGGTCTTTTCCGGTTTTAACATCAGTATAATATTTTCCTCCAAAAACGAGTTAGGGAGAATTGCTTCTTTTTCAATTTCATTGAAGTAGTGCTCGCTTCGGCAGCACATATACTCAATTTCATTTAAGTGTTTGAGGCATGTTGGTGTTAACCCTTCTCCGAATTCCTTGTAAAATTCTTCTGTGAATCCATCAGGATCTGGGCTTTTCTTTGCCTGTAGGTTTTTAATTACATTTTCAACCTCATTAATTGATATTGGGTAGTTCAGGGTTTTTATGTCTTCTTGACTTAACCTTGGTAATTCGTACATATCTAGGAATCTGTCCATTTCTTCTGAGTTTTCTCTCCTATGGAAGTAAAGATTTCCAAAATAGGTTTGGGTAATCTTCTGAATTTCTATAGACTCTGTGGTGATTTCTTCCTTTTCATTTCTTATTGCATGAATTTGAGTTCTTTCCTTCCTTTTTTTGATAAGGTTGGCTAGAGGTTTATCAATTTTATTTATTCTTTCAAAGAACCAACTCTTTGACTCGCTTATCTTTTGTAGTGTTTGTTTGTTTGTTTGTTTCAACTGCATTAATTTCTACACTGAATTTTATAGTTTCCTCCCTTCTTTGGACTTTGTGCTTGACTTGTTCTTGTTTTTCTGAAAGTTTGAGGTGCAGCATTAGTCTATTTATTTCTTCTCTTTATGTTTTCCTTATCTGTGCTTTCACCAGAATATATTGCCCTCTGAGGAATGCTTTCATTGCATCCCACAGATTCTGGTAACTTGTATTTCATTTTCATTTGTAGATTTTTTTTATTTCTTTTCTAATTTCTTCTGTGACCCATTGTTTGTTCAGGAGGTTGTTATTGAATTTCCAAGTGTTTATGGAGTTTTTGGAGTGCCCTTTGTCATTAATTCCCCATTTTATTGCACTGTGGTCAGATAATATGCATGGGATTATTTTTATTATTTTACATTTAGGTAGGTATGTTCTATGGGCTAGAATGTGATCTATTTTAGATAAAGTCCCATGTGCAGCTGAGAAAAATGTGTACTGTGATGTTGTTGGGTGGAACCCTCTGTATACATCTACTAAGTCCATTTTTTTTGCAGCTTTGGCTCAGGTCTGTTATTTATTTGCTGATTTTTTGTCCAATTGAACTATCTCTTTGTATCAAAGGGATGTTGAGGTCCCCTGTTACAGTAGTATTATTAGTTATATGGGTATTCATGTCTGTTAAGATTTGTCTTATGTAGTTGGAAGGTCCACTATTTGGTGCATACATGCTTAGTATTGTTATCTCATCCTCTTGCAGTTTTCCCCTAAGAAGTATGTAGTGACCTTCTTTATCTCTTTCAATTGTTCTCAGTTTGAATTTTACATTGCCTGCAAACATAATAGCTACTCCTGCTTTTTTCTGGGCTCCTGTTGCATGGAGGATTGTTTTCCATTCTTTGACTTTCAGTCTATGGCTTTCCTTTTGAGTAAAATGTGTTTCCTGTATGCAGCATATTGTTGGATTTTTGTTTCTTAATCCACTCTGCCAGTCTGTTTCTTTTAACTGGTGAATTGAGGTCATTTACATTTATGGTTATATCCAATATGTGCTGGCTTACCATTATCATGTTATTTACTTGCTGTTGGTCTATTACATTTTCTACATGTATATTTCTTTGCTCTTCTTGAAGGTTAATTTCTATTGTTGTTCTTGAAATTGTTGTCATTTGTTCTCTATGTAGATGTCTTTTAGTGCTTTTTGTGAGCATGGTTTTGCACTCATGAAGTTCTTCAGTTGCACTTTTTTGTGAAAATATTTCACTTCTCTGTTAAACTTGAAGGATAGTTTGACAGGATAAATCAGTCTTATTTGGAAGCTGTTTTATCTTAGGACCTGTAACACTTCACTTCAAGCTCTTCTAGATTGGATGGTTTGTGTTGAGAAATGTGCCATGATTCTGTTGGGCTTTCCTTTATAGGTGATCTGTTTCTTTTCTCTAGCGCTTTTAATGTTCTGTTCTTTTTCTGGAGATCTGGGATCTTGATTATTATATGTCTGAGTGTAGTTTTATTATGGTTATGACTAGTAAGAGTTCTATATGCCTCATTTACCTGTATCTCCAGTTCTATTTCCATGCTTGGGAAATTTTCTGCTATTATTTCTGCAAATATTTATTTTATGTCATTTGTGTCACCCCTGCTAATTCACTGACTCCTATTACTTGGACATTATTTCTCTTTGCCTCATCTTAGAGCTGTTTAATTAATTTTTCCTTGATCCTTGTTGATTTTAAGAGATCCTTCCTTTCACAATCACTAGCTGCCATGCTGTCTTCGAGATCTGAAATTCTATCTTCAGTTTCATTCAAGCAGTTTTCCAAGCTTTGCATGGAAATTTAGATTTCCTGGAAACCTCTTCAAGTCCGTTTCATGCATTCTAATGTATTCCTATATTACGCATTCCTACATTGCTCCTACATTGCTCCTATATTGCAACATTTCCATCTGTTGTCTATGTTCCTCTATTTTTTATCTGTTTCTTCTCTAGATGTGTGGAGCATTTCTTTCATCATTATTGTCATTTCATTTTTTGCCTGAGAGATTATTTCTGATCTGATCTCTTCTATGGCCTGATGGAGTTGTTTCTTTACTGCAGATGTGATCATTTCAGAGATTTCAGGTATGTGGCTTCCAAGTTCTCCTATGTCATCCTCTCTGGACTTGTGCTGGGTGGAGTTGAGTTCTGAGACTGCATTTTGCTCCTACATCTTGTCATTTTGGATTTCAGATGAAAAGTGCTGAGCTAGAAGCTACCCAGGCAGCTCACTGAAGGACTCTAGGGACCCTATCTTATCCCAAGGTTGTAGCAGGCCAGGGATCACTGGCCCAGGACCCCCAGGTGATTGCTGTGATGCATGGCTCAGCACCCAACTGCAGTGGTGGGGGTAATGCTGCTTTTGGTACCAGGGTCTCCAGGCCATTGATGGAGAGCATGTAGGCCTCAGCCATGGATCCAATGGTGGCCAGACAGGGGCTGCTGCTCCGAGATCCTCAGGTAGCTAGTCATGGGAGAGAAGTCCTCATCTCCCAACCTAGAGTACCACAGACCCTGGGGATGCTCCCACGCAGCAGGCCTCACCTGCCAATGGAGAGTTCCACAGAGACGGGCCACTCAGGTGCAGCTTCCCCAGGCTGAGCTCCTTCCCTGTCCCAAAGGAGCAGGGCAGAGTACACATGCAGGCCTCACCGACTAATGGAGAATTCCACAGAATAGGGCTGCTCCCACCACAGGCCTCACCTGCCAATGGCAAGTTCCACCAAGACATGCCACTCAGACACTGCTTTCCCTCTTTTTTTCTTAGAATATTGTAGTTTTCCCTGTAGAGATCTTTTACTTCATTAGTTACATTGATTCCAAAGTGTTTCATTTTTTATGTGCTGTGGTGAAAGGTGTGGTTTCCCTAATTACTTTCTCAGTTAGTTTGTTGTTCATGTGCAGGAGTGCTATTTGTTTTTGCATGTTGACTATATATCCAGCTATGTTATTGAATATGGTTATTAACTCTATAAGCCTTTTGGTGGCATTTTGGAGGTCTTCTATGTAAAGAATGATGTCATCTGCCAATAATGATACTTTCACTTCCTCCTTGCCTATCATTAGTCATTTTATTTCTATCTTTTGTTTAATTGCTCTGGCTAGTATTTCCAGAACTAAACTGAAAAGAAGTGGTGACAGTGGACATCCTTGTCTTGTACCTGACTTTAAAGTGAAAGCTTTCAGTTTTTGTCCATTTAGTAACGTTGGCTGTTGGTTTGCCATAGATGGCTTTTATCAGAGTGAAGTAAGGACCATCTGTTGCTACACTCTGTAGGGTTTTTATCATGAATTGGATTTGATCAAAAATTTTTTCTTCATCCATTGAGATGATCCTGTGATTTTTGTCTTTGGCTCTACTGATATATTACATTAATTAATTTGCATATATTGAACCAACCCTGCATTTCTCCATTGAATCCCACCTGGTTGTGATGTAGTCTTCTTAATTTGCTGTACACTGTTTCTAGTGTTTTGTTGTGAATTTTTGCATTTATGTTCATTAGGAAAATTGGCCGAAAGTTTTCTTTTTTGTTTGGTCTTTCTCTGGTTTTGGTATCAGGATAATACTTGCCTCCAAGAATGAGTTAGAGAGAATTTCTAAGACTTGGCATTAAATCTTCTCTAAAGTTCTTGTAGAATTCAGCTGTGAATCCATGAGGACCTGGACTTTTGTTTGTTGATAAGGTTTTTATTATGTGTTCAATTTTGCTTGCTGAAATTGAATTGTTGAGGATTTTTTATGTCTTCTTGATTCAGCTCCGGTAATTCCTATGTATGTAGGAATCTGTTCATTTCCTCTGTGTTTTCCATCCTTTGAGAGTGAGAATTTTTGAACGTATTGATGGTATTGATGATCTGAATTTCTATAGGACCTGTAGTATTTCATTTTCTCCATTCCTTTTTGCATGAATTTGAGTTTTTCTTTCGTTTTTTTGATATTGTGGCTAGTTTATCAATTTTATTTAGTCTTTCAAAGAGCCAGCTCTTTGATTCATTCTTTCTTTCTGTTGTTTTCTTAGTCTCCTTAATTTCTGCTCTGATTTTTTATTTTCTGCCTTCTTTGGGCTTTGAGCTTGACCTGCTTTTCTTTCTCCAGAAGGTTGAGGTGCAGCATAAGATTATTTATTTGTGCTTGTTCTGTTTTCCTGATGTGGGAATTCATTGCTATAAATTTCCCTCTGAGGACTAGTTTCATTGTGTCCCACGGGTTCCTATAAGTTCTATCTGCATTTTCTTTTGATTGTGAATGTAGTTTACTTTCTTCTTTAATTTCATCTGTGATCCATTGGCTGTTCAGGAGTGTGTGTTATTTAATTTCCATATATTTATGGTGTTTTTGAGAATTCTTTTGTCATTAATTTCCAATGGTTGCACTATGGTCCAATAGTATGCATGGGATAATTTCAATGTTTTTGCATTTATTTAAGTATTTTCTATGAACTAATGTGGGACTTATTTTAGTAAATGTTCCATGTGCAGCTGAGAAGAATGTGTATTCTGATGTTGTTGGATGAACACTCTATAAAGGTCTACTAAGTCTATTTGTTCAAAAATTTGGTTTAGTTCTGTTATTTCTTGTCTGATTTTCTCTCTAGTTGGTATATCTCTTCGTGACAATGTGGTATTAAAGTCCCCTGTTATAATTATGTTACTGCTTATTTGATTTTTCAGTTCTGTTAAAATGTATCTTACATAATTGAGTGCTTCTGTATTTGGTACATTTGAACACATTCTTCCTACTTCTCATAATCTATCCTCTAGTTTGTTCCTTATTTAACATTTGCATGTTTCCCATTAGAAAATAAATGTGATATTTAAACTTAGGTGTCCAATTTATTTCAGTTAAGATTTTGGTCTCCAGATGCATACATTTGCCTATAAATGCTGCAAGTTTATTGTTCTTTATGGCAGAGTAGTACTCTGTGGTATATAAATACATTTTCTTTTTCAGTGCTTAAGTCTTCATTTCCTTTCATAGAATGATTCAGTGACTCCTAGTAGTTCAAACATATCAAAATCGATTAGCATTTTACTTCTTCATATAAGAATCATTGTATCTGGCTTGGTGGCAAAAAACCTGTAATTCTGGCTACTGAGGCCATAAGATGCCAAGTTTGAATGCCAGACTGGGTAACTTACCAAGACCCATTTTCAAATTAGAAATGTAAAAAGGCCTGGATTCAGTGGTCCCTGGTTTCAATATCCAGGCCTGTGAAAACAAACCAAGGCTAAACTAAACTACACAGCAAAGACAAGCCACTAAGAGAGTTGAGAATTTAATGGTAGGCCTCTCTGAAAATACGCTCAGTCAGTGGACTCCACAGTAATAGAATGTAGAAATGCCAACCTAAATGTGTGATGAGAGAAAAAGATCTTGTCAAAGTTTTAGATTATTTACTATATATCAATAACAAAACAACACAGATATGTAATATTTTTCCCTCAGGATAATTTTAGTTTTGGTCTAATTGGAGGAAAGGAATTTGGTACTTCAGTTGCTATACTTACTTAGGAAGATATCCATGGCTGAACTGCTTGGCTGTCACTCCTAATGTCTAGACTTTGGACTCTGTGCATATCTGTTGCAGACAGATGCATGACTTGTGCTCACAATAATCCAGTTTCTCATCCACAGAAACTGCCTGGAGTCTGCAGACAAGGAAAACTGCCTTTTGAGGATATTGATGTGGATTTCACAGAAATCAAATGCACCATTTTTAACAAGGAGTATTTGTTGGTCCTCATTTGCACATATTTGGGCTGGGTGAAGGCCATCCCCACAAGAACTGAGACATCTAGAGAGGTCGCAAAAGCTCTGATTAGAGTTTTTTATTCACTGGTAGAGCTCCCTATGATTGTGGGTTCAGATAATGGGCCTACTTTCGTAGGTCAAGTGGTTCAGAGCCTTTTCATAGCCTTAGGGCTAAAATGGAAGATATACACTGCCTACTGGCTACAGAGTTCTTGCCAGGTAGAGACAGAATCAGACTCTGAAGTCTACCCAGCCAAGCTGGGCCAAGAGACTGGGGCAAACTGGATGACTATTCTTCCAATGGTCTTGCTGAGGTCTCAGTGTACCCCATAATGGGATGAGCTCACTCCATTTGAGATCATGTTTGGGAAGCCTCTCTCACTTTTGCATGTCTTTGAAGGACTACAGGAGGTAGGGGCTTTGGATTTGTGCCAGCAATAGAAAGCCCTACAAAAGACTTTAAAGGAGCTATAGCAGATGGTGCTGCAGTGGCATTGATCCCAATTCAGTCTCCTGTGCACTCCTTCAAGCCAGGAAACAAAGCATTAATTAAGACTTGGAGGAAACACTCCAACCAAAGTATGTGGGGCCTTATGACATTATCTTAACTACACCAACTGCTTTAAAAATTGCAGACTGTGCTCTGTGGATTCATCACTCTAGAGCAAAGAATTGGATACTCTAATGCCCTGAGGGATTGACTCCACCAGCCCCACTGCTGGTTCCCAGATGGCACCATCCTTTTTCCCACTAGAACATCACCTGCTGTGTCACTTTCAAAGACTGCAAAAATCAGCTGTGATCTGATTCAGTGATGACCTGCCTAGGTGTCCTGGTTTCGGTACTCCTGCTAGAGGCAGCACCAATGGGAGCAAAGTCACAGATAAGGACTCTTGATGGACTGGGGGAGCACCTTTATAATTACACCATTGTGCACCCAAGTGGACTCTATTTGCCTTTGGCAAGCTGAGCTGGCCTCACTGAATCTCCCATGTGACCAGCAAGATGCTGTATTCATCATTCCCATATGTAAGTTTTGGAATTCCCACTGCTGGTAACACAAAGCCACCCTGAGATTCATCCTTTCCCCACATGTGACGTCTAGAAAAAGTCAATTAACAGAGACAGTACCAACATAGACAGTGACTTGAGGCCTCTCTAAGTGCCCAAAGAGAGAGGGAGGAAGATGTGGAAGGAAAAGGGAAGTATACTACCCTACTGGGGATGTGAAACCATAGGACTATGATCAGGATGATGTGATGGACATACAATTCAAATTAGTTCAAAATCTTCAGTCCACACCAGTACTGATGATCCAGATCCCCTGATTCATTGGTGGGGCCAGGATGATAAGCACATCCAGATATACAGAGAAAAGAGAGCTAGCTGCATCACAGGATATTCAGCTGGTTTCTGTCCATAGGTCAGGATAGTTCTAAAAGATATTAAGGATCCTGTCTGGGCAACAGGATTCACTTGGAGGCTCTGCATGCAGGTACGAAAAATTGGTTCCATAGAAGGAACCAGGGATTCTGATCCAAAATAACAAGAACAGAGATAAGTCCCCAAAAGTCAATTTTCCCTTTCCTCTTCTTTTCCTGTGAGCCATACAACTCCAGAAATCCTAATCTGAAAGTTTTGTCACACATTCCAAAGAGTAATCTTTCAGGCCCAGAAGCTGTTCAAACAGACATAGAAAGGGTAAGCACCCAATCAGGAATTTACCAGATGCTTAAAGAAATCCATCATCTTCTAAATGAATATAACCTCACCTTAGCTGAGAGTTGTTGGATGCGTATAAGACTAAGTCCACCCTTCTATGAGGTGATAGCTTCCTCAACTAAGATTACTCCTTGTCAGATAATCTGCACCCTAGAAGAAGAAAAAATACTTTCCCTTTTCCTGATGGAGACTGTTTATGGCAAGGATTTTTTTGTGGTTGAAGGACATAACCAGGTTGCTTGTAACCAAACTGTGCCACAAAATTTGGCTTATACAGCTCCACAAGGATCTTGATTATTATGTACCAATGGATTATTTAAGTATATTGACTACAGACAAAATTTCACACAACATGGCCCTTGCCCATTAGTAATGCTTCTCCCCAGAGTGACAACCATACAGAGGGGGCCCAGAAACCTGGCATCAGTTTCGAAGCCAACAGCCTAAGTGAAAGCAGGATGCTGTGGACTTGCCAGTCCTGGCAGGGATAAGCATAGCAGCATTGCTGGGAAGGGGCAGAGGAGCAATAGCTCATTCAGAAATAGGCTTACAGTGGTTTACTAGATTGATGAGCAGGATAGAGCAAAATGTAGGAGTTCAAAATGTAATCTGTCATATGGCCAAGTAAATTCCCTAGCAGAAGTAGTGTTACAAAACAGGAGAGGACTCAATTCACTCCTTATGGAACAGGGTGGGCTGCGTGCCACCCTGAGGGAAGAATGCTCTTTTTATGCAAATAGCTCAGGAATCCTCATACAAATGCTTGACCAGTTGGATGGAGAAGCAAAAGAAAAGAGAAAGACATATAGCCACCAATGGTGGTATGAAGGACTCTTCAGTAGGGGCCAGGATTAACCTCCCTAAGTGCTGAGATCACAGGGCCCCTGGTGATTATTGTGGTAGTCCGTACTTTGGGGCAGCACATAATTAATTTGGTTAAAAAGTAGGGTCCAAATCAGTGTCAACCAAGCAAAAATGACATTTCTAAAGGAGAACACTGATATAGAGTGGAGACCAGATCTCCAATGTGTGAAGGACATTATGTGTCTTAAAAAAGGAAAATGCGTCCTTGATGGGGAAATGATAGAGCAAGAGAGACTATTTTCTTTTATTAACTCCATATTAACAGAAGTCTCTTAAAGTTCACTTAAGCTGTAGTTTACCCCACTCTTCAGCCTCTCCCCTTGGTTAGCTATCAACTCCTTTAAAGGAGAGCAGAGTTATGAAATGGGAACAGAACAAACAGGAGAAACTGGGAAGTAGGCTAAAAGTTAAACTGCAATGGTCTTCTGGAATCTGGCTGTCTGACAGCTTCTGGGAAAAATAAACTTTGTGATAATTGTGTCACATTATTATAATATTCCAAAAATTGATGTAATCACTACTATGGAAACCAAAAAGATACTTTAACCAAAGGTGACACCCAGATTAGGGCAGACATCTTCACTGGCTCCTGGTTAGAGACTGTTCGTCAGCCAGCTCAATAAAGTTTTGTTCATCCCTCCTCTTTCAGGTTCCTGTGAATGTTGTTCATAATAAACTCACTTGCTGTATCATGGCAATGTACATTGTTGCAACCACTTTGGAAATCAGTGTGTAGATTACTCAAAAAATTAGGATTAGAGCTCCCATTTAACCCAGCTATTCTCCTTATGGATATTTTCCCAGAAGAATTGAAAACATCGTACCAAAGTGATATATGTGTACCCATATTTATAGCAGCACAATGTATCATAGCAAAATCGTGGAAACAACCCAAATGTCCATTAACAGAGGAGTGGGAAAAAAATGTAGTATTTTTAGACAATGGAGTATTAATTATAAAAAAAAGATAAACTGAAGGCTTTTATAGGTAAATGGATGCAACTAGATAGTACACTCATAAGTGAAATAAATCAGACACACATGAGTAAACATCCTATGATGTCATAGCCACAAATCAAATACATCATCATCTACACTGAGGGTTAGGATTAATCTCAGGTAAGAGTCAATGACTCTTAGGGTTCTCACCTATGAAATAGTTCTGAGTTCCTTTTTCCTTTCTTCCCTTCACCTTCCCCCTTTATGCCCCCCCTTGCCATTTGAATATGTCCTTCCTGATCCTCAGTATCTATCATCCACTCTGTTATTTATTTACCCCTTGTATGTCCCCCACTATAGAAACAATATGACATTTAAATTTCTCTGTCCTACTTATTTCACGTAAGATTTTGGTCTCCAGTTGCTTCCATTTTCCTACAAATGACTGAAGTTTATCCTTATTTATGGCAGAGTAGTACTCTGTGGTATATAAATACTACATCTTTATTGAATTTTTATTTCTTCATTTCCTCCCATATGAGAAATATTCAATGATTCCTACTAGTTCAAACACATCAATATCTGATTAGTTTCTATTAGTTCTTCATATAACAATCATCCTCCCTGTCTTGGTGGCACAAAACTCTAATTCTGGCTTGAGGCAGGAAGATCCCAAGTTTGAAGGCCAGCCTGAATAACTTACAAGACCTATTTGCAAGTCAACATAAAATAAAGGCTGTGTTCAGCACTCCCTAGGTTCAATCTCCAGGGCGACAACAAAACAAAGCAAAGCAAAACACAACCACAAAAATAAAACCAAGCCATGAAGAGGATTGAAATTTTAATTGTAGACCTCTTTCATGGTATGCTCATTTAATCAGTGGACACCGAAGTGAAAGAATGTATAAATGGCAACCTAATTGTATGATGAGAGAAGAACTTCTTGTCAAAATTTTAGATTATTTACCAATTATCAGTACCAAGGTAATACTTATATATAATTTTTTCCACTTCAGAAAGATTTTTGATCAAGAAATCCAAGGCCACTGTCTCAGGCTAAACTAGTTTTAGACTCTTTGGAGGAAAGTTACTCTCATTTCACACCTGACATTTAAAATATGACTAATAATTACAAATGTTAATGATGACAATGGAATGATCAAGAATGAAATAATAGCTAACATTTACTGAGCACTTTCAAAGTGCCAGATATAGTTCCATAAACATAACAAACTTGTGAAATAAATGATGTAGTGGCAACTGTGTTACAGAATTCAAGAGATTACAGAGACCAATGTGGAAAAAGGAGGATTTTGTTAGATGTACACCCAACTCAGCTGACTCCTGTCCAAAATGGCTGAGTTCTGAACAAAAGAAGGGCTCCCATTTTTATACACATTGTGGAGCAGGAGTTGCAAAACTGGAAGGGAGTGCAGAAGCTGAGACAAAAGCTGAATCAGTGGGATGCTTGCACTGTTTCAAGATTTGGAAATTTTCTACTTCAACTATTGAATTTTAGGATTCTCTGTGACCTTTGAATTATAGTATTTTCTGTAGCACTAGCACTATTTTTGTTTATTTATTTATTTCTTTTATTTTAGAAACTTAAAAGTACAAAAAACATATTGACAAACAGACACCAATTATCATAGAAAATAGTACAATCACAACTAATCTATAGACAAGGTGATATGGTCTCAACAGTGGTTGTTGCTTTATCCATTGATATCTTCGAATTGTAGATGTATGGACCCATATACAGACATGCAAATTTAGTCAGACAGTTAATCCTCTCCACAACAGAAAAAAAAAAAA
>PVLD010035021.1:0-12147 GCA_004027595.1 Dinomys branickii | reverse complement strand
GACTGAGTTTTTATCCCCTTTGTTGTGTAGGACGACTGCAAATTTTCCAATTCCATCATTCCTTCTGAGTTTATTGCATGAAATCTATCTTTTATGTAGATATCATTCATTGTCCACCGTTCAATAATGTTATTTTTTCTGTACCCTCCTTAATACTTAAACTCTCATTCTTTCTGTACTTTATTCAATATTATATAACACGTATCATTTATTTTTCTGTGTTTTTTTGTAACTCATGACACCTATAAAATTAACTGTGGTATAACTGTTTTCAAAAAGCAGGCTTTTATTAGTTGGCCCTGTTATCTCCCTATTAATCATTACTAAATTTATTCTTATCATTTATGTTCTATTACTTTGTGTTTAATATGGCATTCTTTCTGTTATGGTTTTTTTCATATTTTAAATATTTCTGTTTATTCTATTCAATCTTTTTAAAGCTATTAATATTCTTCTGGGTAGTACTTGACCTGATTTCCACAGGTAATGGTAAAACTAACTGTAGTGCTTTTGCAAGCTGAATATATCTCTGTATTATTTATGCTTTTGAATATATGTGCAAATACCAGGGAGAGAAAAAAGATTTTTTCAGGAGCATGTGAAGGTAAAGAGAGAAATGTACCTATTTAGAGGAGGTTTTGTGCTCTCACAGGTGTTTCAGTTTTGCTAATGTAAGAAATTTAAACATATTTAGCTGCTAGTCACTGAGTTCTTCACCTTATTTTCCTATTTCTTAGACACTTTAGGGGTCACTGATTTATTTACATATAATTGCTTCCTAATATATTTGATCATAACTAACCATATTTGAAAGCTCAAAACCAAAATACCATTTTTAACAGCACTTTTAAGGTTAAACAAAGGTAAGTTTTTTATTTTGAAGACAATCATAAAAACAATATATTTCTAAAGTCAGAATTACTGCAAAATGATTGTGCAAGTACTTTAGCCATGTATTAACAATAAACACTCGTTAATACCATGATAGTAGTACGTTGCTGTGTAATTACCATAAAAGTATAATATTAAATAAAATATTTTAAACAGAGGATAATATACTCATGAGAGACATGTTTATGTAAGTTAAAATCATTACAAACCACAGCTACAAGGCAGAAGCTCCTAGGGTTTTTCGTTCATTTCTTTTTTGATTCTTCATCTCACAGATAGGTAAGACTTTGCATAAATGGGGCTAGTTATCTTTGAGATTGCCTCTTACTCTGATCACTGTACTTTACAAATGCATTTGGTGTGCATATTTTGTCATATAGATTGTAGTTTAATATTCACTTTTATTTTGCATTCACAAACCAGCTGTTAATATTGATGACTGATATGACAAGGAATCCCTGCAACAAGTATTCCACTCCTGCACTGATACTTGTACTATCTCTGAAAACTCTATATAATCAATAACTTTATGGTCACTTCATTCATTATGTCTCATATCCTAATATTTATCACATACATAATCCCTGCATCATTCTTTTTTTCTTTCAGTAAGAGAGGTTGAACTCAGGGCCTTTGCACTAAGCTATACCTCTAGCTGTCAGTAGTCTTAGTTGTTGTACTTCTTGGTTTAGGTTTTTTTTTCTTTTTGGAACAGGTTCTCACTAAGATGCTAAATTTCCTAGGCTAGGCACAAGCTTGTGATCCTCTTGCCTCAGCCTCCAAGAATGCTAGAATTATAGGTGTATGGCAAGGCTGTGGAGAAATAGAAACTCTTCTCCACTGTTGGTGGGAATGCAGACTGGTGAAACCAGTGTGGAAATCAGTTTGGAGATTGCTCAACAAACTAGGTCTAGAGGTCCCATTCAACGAACATATTCCCCTTCTGGGTATTTTCCCAGATCTGAAAACATCATATCACTGCAGTATATGTGCACCCATGTTCATAGAGGCACAATTTGTAATTGCTAAATTGTGGAAGCAACATAAATGTCCATCCACTGAGGACTGGATAAAAAAATTGTGGTACTTTTATATAATGGAGTACTACACTGCTATAAAGAAAGACAAACTCGAGGCTTTGATAGGTAAATGGTCACAACTAGAGGCCATACTCATAAGTGAAGTAAATCAGACTTGCATGTGTAAGCAACATATTGTCTCACTAGTGTAAAAACCTGAAAGAGTGGAAAAAACTAGGATGTATGATAGACATTGTGAAATGAAAGGAAAATGCTCAAAAGTAGTGGACAACTGGGGTGTGGGAAAGGAGAAAGGAAAGAAGAGGAAATTATGTAGGTATGTATATATAGGATAGCTAACAGTTGTACTACTGTCTTCTATTGTTTAACTGAAAGGAACAGTTACTGATTACTTGTTTGATCATTATTGCATGTCTCTATTTGTTCTCCTGAGAAACCACTTTGAACATATGAATACGTAATACAACAACCATTGTTAATTTCCTACCACTTTGTCTATAATTCAGTATTGTTTGTATTGTGCCTATGCCATTTTGTGAATGGATGTCTGTTTGTTATGTTTTCTTTCTTCATTTTTAAAATAAAGAAATTTTAAAAAGAATAACATCTTCAAAGAGTATTGTGACTTGCCATAAGAATTTATAAATAAAGCACTTAACAACACAAGGGAATTAATAGTAATCACTATAAACATTCTGAAGAAAGAATGCATTATGATTCCTGTTAGGGACACCTATCCTGTTTGAGGGGACAGTGGTTGAGTGCTGCTCAGGAAGGTCTGAGAAAAAAACCGGACAATCTGCATGTAATCTGTATTGAAATGAAAGCTGGACTGTGTCAGACACTTGTATACAAAGGTGATTCCAGGTACTGATGAGTTAATTGAGATGAACATTGTTCAGTTTTGTAAGTGTGAAAATTGGAAGCAAAATATAAACAAGTACTTTACTGTGAATACTAATTTTCAAAACACTATCACATCCCCTTTTGTGCAAGTTTTCATAACTCTGTTCCAATTCAAATGCTCAACGTTATGGTTTGTGTGTAGATGTCCCCCCAAAGCCTCATGCAGTCAGAGTTTTCTTCACAGGTGGCTGAATATAGAGTGTGTGATTGATTAGTAGTGCACTGCTGGGATTAAGGGTGCTGAGATTAAAGTGGATGATTGCTGTATCAGTCTACTGATTGGACTGGCACAGCTCTAATCCTGATAGTCTGGATACAATGTAAAAGGGGCTTAAAGAGTCTTCTCTCTCTCTCTCTCTCTCTCTCTCTCTCTCTCTCTCTCTCTCTCTCTCTCTGTCCCTGCTTTTTCGGTCTTCTGTTGCCATGAACTATTGCCCCTCTGCCATATGCTTCCCTGCCTTGGAGTCAGCCAATGTGGATTGAAACCTCTACAAACTGGAACCTAAATAAAACTTGCCTTCCCTAACTTTAGGCATCAGGCATTTTCTCTCAGCAAAGAGAAAAGTAACCAAGACCCTCAACTAATTAGGTAGCAGGTTTGAGTCACTATAAGACCAAGGCCACCCCTAAAGGACACTAGCACTAGTCAAAAAATAGTGCCATCTCCTCAAATTCAGAACAATTATCAAGTAATTTTATAATTACTTTTATATTAATCATGAGTTATAAAAATGTATGAGAAATCCTGAGAGTCAGAGCCCAAGAATAGACCTCAGTTTGAAACAAAACTCAGAGCTAGCAAGTTGGCAAGACTGCTTCGACTTCATTACACATATCTCCATAAGAATATATTTGCCAACAAAACTCCCATAAAAGACATGGCTTTGCTATTTCCAATATTAAGCCAATGACAGTCAAAGCCTGCTATATCCCTGCCTTAAAGAAGAGGAGAAGTAATATTGATGGCCTGGGATACATAGGAAATACTGAGGTTATGGACTATGATAGGTTATTATTCAACTGTATTCAACCTAAAGAGATGTAGTTTATTTGTTTAATTTCAAGCCAAACGCTTCAGGTTTTAAAAACATTTAAAATTCTTCTCCCTAAAAATAAAGATCCAATAAAAAGGTGCAGACTAAATGAACAAATGTTTCATAGGAGAACTACAAATGGATGACAAATATATGAGAAAATGTTCAACATCTTTAGCTATTAGAGAAATGTGAGTCAAAACAATGGGATCCCACTTTCCTCCGGTAAGAATGACCATTCTCAGACTCAAAAACCAAATGCTGGTGAGCATGTTGGAAAGAAGGAACATTCTCCATTGTTGGTGGGCATGAAAACTAGTACAACCAATTTGGAAGTCATTATGGAGATTTCTCACAAAACTAAAGGAGAAATTCCATTTGATTCAGTTCCTGGGTATCTTCCTCAAAGAACTAGAGTTATCCTACTGCAGCGCCACATGCATATTCATCTTTATAGAAACACAATACACAGTAATTAAATCATGGAAGTGGCCTGTATGTCCATCACAGATGAATGAACAAAATGTGGTACATATATATACATATACATATGCATATATATATATATAAAACCATAAAAAGATAATTTTGAGTGAGCTGTAAGGAAATGGATGGTTCTGAAGATCATAACACCAAGTGAAATAAGTCAGTCACAAAAAATTAAATATCATATGACATGTCTACACTGAGAGGACCAAATATAAACAAAGACCAAAATAAGGAGCCATGTTAAGAAACAGGTAGGAAGCCTTGGTAGGGATGGGACGTGCACCTGGGGAAAGAGGGAGAGGGTAAGGGAGGGGTTGTAGGGGAATAAAAAGTATCATTGCTTTTCTTGTTGCTGAGACAAAATACCTGATGCCTAATGTTAAAGGGAGAAAGGTTTATTGGGCTCACAGTTTGTAGCCCTTTCAGTTCACACTCGGTTGGCTCTGAGGCAAGGGTTATGGCAGAGGGCACTGCAGAGCAGCAGGGTAGGAAAGAAGAAGAAGCAATGAGCAATGAGTGTCTTTGGTTTGTCAGGCCCTATGCAGCCTCCTCATCTGTAAGGAGTACAGTACTCACCCAGGGTAGAGCACCCTTCCTCCTAGCATCACACTGTGATTCAATTCCAACATCACAACCTTGATCCTAGCAGCACACATGCTAGATTCACCCACATCTGAAAAGCCCTATGCATGACTGCATGAAGCTTTGAGGGTACCTTGAGACACAAACTGTAACACTTGTAATCTCAGCACTCAGGTGGCTTGAGGCAAGAGGATGACCACAAGTTCTACTCCAGCGTGGGCTACACAAAGAGTTCAAGATCAGCCTTAACCAACAGAGAAAGCCTGTCTCAAAAACACACAAAAAAATTAGTAGAATTTTATGCATATACTGTCTTATTTTCTCTGTATAAATAATTTCACTTCTCCCCTCACTTGCTGGAAAAGTTTTGTAAAAAATTCATTACACTGCTGGTTGTGGTGGTGCATGTCTGAAATCTCAGCACTCCAGAAGCTGAGGCAGGAGGATGACTACAAGTTCAAGGGCAGCCTGAAGTACATAACAAGAGCCTGTCTCAAAACTTTGTTACACTGAATATAACCTCAAAAACAATGTTACACAATCCAACTCAGCCCTACCATGGTTTATGAATTAATCAATTTTAGATTGTATATGAATGTATGGAACATGCCATTATCCCATGTAACTTCTGGAATATGATTATCTGTCTCATCTCTCCTGCACTGTTGCTGTGGTTTATGTCTGGATGTCCCTACAAAGCCTCATGGCATCGTGACACCTACCTTATTGGAGGCAGCAGAATCTAGAGTTTGTGGTTAATTCATGGTCTAATGCTAGAATTAAGGGTGTAAGTACTACACCTGCCCTAGGATGGGAGGCCTGCATACAATATGAAGGATAAAAAGAGGCTCCTCTTCCCCCTCCCTTTCTTGCATTTGGTATCTTCCACCACCATGAATGGTCACCCCTCTGCCACACCACCCTGCCTTGGAGCCAGCTGACCTCTCTTGGCCTGGGATTTAGGGAGCATCACGGCTGGGGCTGTCTGGGGAGTCCCTGTGCTCCCGTGGACGTGCTCCAGGGAACCTCAGCCTCTGTGAGGAAGATCAAGGAGTCTCGTGGCCTGACAGGCCACAGGCCTCCATGTAATCGGAGAAGTGTCTCAAGGTCTGTGTACTGCCATTGAGCAGCTGAGGTAGTCCCGATGTTTTACACCAACACTTTGCAGTGATGGTGTAATACAAGGTACCTCGGTGAACCTGCAAATGTGCATGTGTGTGTGTTCTCTGGGGGCTGTGATGAATACACACTTCTCAGATAAAGAAATACAAATGGCAAATACATGAAAAAATTTTCAACATCGTCAGTCATTTGAGAAATGCAAATTAAAACAACACTGAGATTTCACCTCACCTCAGTAACAATGGTTATCATTAAGAAATCAACAAATAACAAATGCTGGCGAGGCTGTGGAGAAATAGGAACTGTTCTCCAATGTTGGTGGGAATGCAGACTGGTGAAACTAGTGTCGAAATCAGTTTGGAGATTCTTCAGCAAACTAGGTCTAGAGGTTCCACTCACCCAGCTATTCCCCTTCTGGGAATTTTCCCAGATCTGAAAACATCATAGCACAGCGATGTATGTGCACCCACGTTCATTGCAGCACAATTTGTATTTGCTAAATTGTGGAAGCAACCCAAATGTCCATCCACTGAGGATTGGATAAAAAAATTGAGTACTATACGTTGGAATGAGAAGTTATCCATTGTAAATCCTAATCCAGAAGAGTTTCTTAGTAATAAACCCTAAGCAACATGAAGTAAAGCACTCTCCTTTTCTGTTTTGTATCTAAAAATAAAGTATTTTATGAAAGTATATCTATGTGCTCCCAGGTGGAACTAATTGAATTTATAAAGGACAGGCGAATTCATTGAAAGCCATAGGTTTGGGAAAAATTCTCCTCATGTTTTATGTGGGCCATTTACATACGTCATGTAGACGTTCTTTATTGCTCTGACCTCAAGTTTCTGCTCTCAAGGTTCCAATATTTTTCTTTTCTTTATATAAAGTTTTATTTTATTTCTAATGAACATATAATGATTGTACAAGGCCCTAAGCTTTTCAGTGGGGCAGTTATAAGCAATCATTCTCTTCCTTAATGAAACATTTTACAGCTTCTAATATCCCAGGAAAAATGAATCAATGATATTTACTAATAGATAAATACTATCAGGGTTCTAATGGGAATATATTTGGTTATGGGAAGTCTTTTGAAGCATCAAATATAAAAATAGATTTAAAGATTCAAACGTTTACAATTTAACATTCTAAAGCTGTAATAATCTCCTTTAAAAAACCCTGATGAGTGATCATAATTACCTTAGACTTACATAGAAATGTCTGCAATTGTATTGTTCAACCCACCAGTGACTTTAGCAGATGAAATTTCTAATCTAGAAGGATGGCGGTGTGCTTTTCAGAGCAAATAGTCTTCAAACAACGCAGATTACAGATGCACACAAAACTACTAAAAATCTTCTGGTTATTATATCACTCATCAGAATGTGTTGAAGCTATGTTTCAAAACCAAATATAGTCATCTTAAAACTGCCTGTAAAATAGTCCCAAAACATATCAGCTCTGCCTCTAAAAATTCATGAGTGTAGAGAACACTGAATATGCCACATTAAATTGAAGGTTCCTTATGAGTAATTTTATTTCTTGCTACAAATTTATAGACATGACAATAATTATTGCACTAAGTGAAAAAAAGACTTTCTTACAAACTGACCATGAGGACATGAATACAAAAATTCACCCTTAAAAATATGAATTCAAATTTTTCCTTAACATTGACATAAAACAGGCAGTGACTAGAGTTGTATCAATCCTTCCCAACTGCCTCAAAAAATATGTGCACTGTTACAATAAAAACAGTTCACCAGCTGTTTATGTAAAAATTATTTGATGAAAAACAAGCACGGCCATATGGCACTTTAGCTCTGCTGTGGGAGCCTGAAGAATGATTTTGTAGGCTGGAGTACATAATGGTCATGCTAAGTAGGGTGTCAGCTATTGCAACCACATCACATTAATAGTTAATTTGTCCTTTTATCCTCTAAATAATTACATTTCTTAATAGCTTGTAGTTTGGAAATAAGTTAGCAAATCACTGATTAAGAATTAAAATTTTGAAAATGACAAAATATATGATGTGGACATATGCAATATTCATGTACTAATTAAATATATTTTAAAAATAATGGTGGAATGTGATAGGGCAGCTGGTTTTCATCTCTAACTCAAGGTCTCAAAACTATGACTATGTTGAAAGTACTACGCTATTGATTTAAAAGAAAAACTTAACTAGAAGAGGTACTTTGTGGAAGAGGCAAATCAACTTACCCCCTTGCATTCTATTCCTAGCATGTAAGAATTGTACCGTATTTGTTTTTACATTCTCTGCCATATCTGTAGCCTTCAGATCAACTCAGATCACAGACACAAAATGAATGCAGATCTTCTGGTTATTATATCACTTATCAGAATGTGTTGAAGTTATGTCTCAAAACTAAATATAGTCGTGTTAAAACTCGCTGTAAAATTGTCCAAAACATATCAGTTCTGCCTCTAAACATTCATAAGGTATACAAGTAAAAATATTGTACACACTGAGCATATCACTAATGTTTGCTGAACAGAATCCTCTTAGAATGAATGAGTTAGGAATGCCACTTGCAGATCCCTGAGTCCCTTACATTTATTTAGAACTTCTGGAATATTTCGGGTGGTAATGCTCATCCTTTTCCTAGGTTTCACACTTAAATATTTATGAGGTTATAATTCTGATATTTAACTGTCTTGGTTACGTTTTTCTCATTGCTGAGACAAAATACCCAACGCCCAAAATGAAGGAAGGAAAGGTTTATTTAGCTTACAGTTTGTGAAGGTTTCAGTCCATACTTGGCTGGTTCTGAGGCAGAGTGGCGCATGACAGAAAGCAAACTGTTCAGGGCAACAGAGCACAGCAAAAACAACCAGCAAAAGGGAGGAACGGCAGCAAGCAGCCTCTTTCCTTCCCTTACATTGTAAACAGCCTACCCCCATCCAGGGGGGATGTACCTCTCACACAATCTCCACAGGCTCAGGATGTATACAAAGTAAGCACCCTGGCTTCCTGCTGAATCACTCATGCAAACCTCTAGACTCCCCAAGTTGACACAATGTATCAACCATAACACTCACATACTAATTTTTCTTTTTGGGTTTTATTTTACATATGTGGATCTATAATCAACTGAAAAACAAAAACTCAGTGGCCTCTCATTCAGCAGATGGAGTGCTTTACTTTAGATCCTCAAAGAGAAGGTGGAAACCAGCATGTAGAAGGAAGACTCCCCAGGTTAGAATCCAGTCATTTACATTTGTGTGTGTTGGTGAATAAGTTGATAAATTGTTGTTTATTGACATGTTTCTTCATCATTTACAACTTCCTAATGTCAGTTGAGTGTGGTGACGTTAATGAGTGTTAAAAAAAAAAACTATCACAGGTAGCTCTGTAAGGAAAATGTTGCAGACACACTATCTACTTCTAATTCTCATTCTCTAGTTTTCATGCTTCATTTGATACATTAATGCCTAGTTTAGATGCATGATTCATGTGGTCTTTTAATCCATATACAACTTCCAGAACAAATTTTAAAACTTTGGGAGATTCAGAAATATACATTAAAGAATTTCAGAGTGGCAGTGATTTCCTTGTTCACAACTGGTGAACACAATTCATGTATGGGAAATTATGTCTCAAGGGATACAAGGAATGGGTAGAAAGGCAGGTATGGATACTTACTCTTATTCTTTCATGGAACGTAGCAGTCATAATCAATATGGATGAAGTGGCAATGCCAATTGAAAGAACATTCTAGGAAACACATGCACTCAGTTACTATAGGCACAGATAGTGAGAGCTCAAGGCTCAGTATTTGAATGATGGAGGAACTAAATGTGGCAATCATAGAGGTATCAGTGCTGCAGTCAGTGACTAGCAAAGAAAATGCTGCCAAGATTAGAAGAGACTATAGGATATTAACATCATTGTTCCTCTGTATTACTCATGTTTAAGAAATATTAATTTTTCAGTTGTGTTTGGCTCATTGACAACACAAAGTCTATTGGAAAGGCAATTTTCCAAGAGTGAACATCATTTAAAAAAATGAAATAGTAAATGATGAGAACAATTGCTTTTCACCCATTCAGAATATCTTTTTATAGAACAAATAGACCTGCTCATTTATTCACTCTGAGAAATGGTGGTTTTAATCAAATATATATGATTATTAGGGGGCACATAAAAAAGAAGGCACCAGTACGAGTATTGCAGTGTAGAGACATGCAGAATGACCCAGGTCAGCTAGTTCGGATAATGGGAACTGGAGAACTAAAATGCCATCACTAAGCCTGTTCGTGCAGTAGAAGACATCTGGTATTGTAAAGAAGAATACGGGACATTTGAGGAAAGATTGAAATTTTTCATTTGTGAATATATGTAACTACTATATTTAAAACACACTATTAATTATATTCCACTTGATATTTATATTCTGATGTTCATTTTTAAAAAATAAGGAATTCATACCAAAATAAAATTCAGGTATAATTTCCCAAGAGATCAGCTATACTGTTATACTAAAGCTTATTTACAATGTTTTAAATTTTCAGTAACATTATGTAGATACTTTGCAATCTGTATTTTGTTCTTTAATTTGTTTGATCTATACACTTTAACTTTTGTAGTTAAATATATCTCTTAAAATTTGTGTATGATTTTGGTATTAAAAATTATAAAAGTTAACCAGTCTTCCATGTATTCTCTAACATTTCCCCCCGTGTTTTTGAACTTTTAAATATATAATACCTTTTCCAGGTAAAAATCATAAACAGGTGAGTGGCAAGATGGATTTTGCCCACAAATTTTTCATTCCCACAGGGAGGATTTTGTGATTGTTAATTGCTTCGAATGTTAATATGTGTGCTTATAAACTTATTATCCAGGTGTCATGTACATAAAAGCAGAAATATGAACCAGTGACGTATGTAGTTTCATGACTGCACAAAATGAACACGTGCATGTCAATATCATCCCTATAAAAATGACAGCAGTAGAAAAAAATGATACAGGCATGCCATGCATTTCTATTTTTGAATTTTTAAATTTTTGCCAGTTGTGGTACATAATGATTTCATCCACTGTACATAGCTTACCACATCTTAGTTCTTCATAATTCCTTGTCCCTTTCAATTACTCCCTCACACCATCCCTGGGCCCCTTCCTGTGTGTGAAAGGTTGATGTCCCTGTTTCCTATCATATATCCTTCATCTTTCTCTTTCATTTTCCAAAACCCAAACCAGTATAATATAGCATGTTGACCATTATTCTCTCAATGTCAGGCTGTAATTTAATTCATTTAAAAATACATTCTAATTTCTGTTTTATATTTCTCTTTTTCTCTATGGTTTATTTAAAGTGTATTTATTAACATCCCAAGTTAGGGAGACATTTAGTTAATTATTATTCAACAACAGAAAAATAAACATTGAAAGCATTAACAAAGAGACACAAAGTAGCACAATAACAGTATAATCAGAATTGAATTATAAACAAAGCAACAGAAAACCAACAATAGTTGTTGCATTGCATATTGATATCTTCAAAATATATGCTCCAGAGAACACATATAGAGATACAAAATGGGTCAAACAACCAGTCATCAACTATTCCTTTCCATTAAGTGGCATAAGACAGTAGTAGAACCATGTTAGCCATCCTGCACATATGTATATACATACATACATACATACATTTTTGCCTCTTTCTTTTCTCCTTTCCCTCATCCCATCTGTTCTTTACTTTTGAACAGATTTCCTTCATGTCTCTTACTTTATATTCCCACCCTCAGATTCTTACACCAGTGACACAATACATTGCCAGCACATGTACCTCTGATTTATTTCACTTATGAGTATGGTGTCCAATTGTGACCATTTGCCTACAAAGGGCCCAAATCCGTCCCTCTTTATAGCTGAATAATATTCCATTATATAAAAATGCCACAGTTTTTTAATCCAGTCTTCTGTGGATGGACACTTGGGTTGCTTCCACAATTTAGCTATTACAAATTGCGCTGCTATAAACATGGGTGCACATATATCAGAGTGATATGATGCTTTCAGATCTTCTGGGAAAATACCCAGAAGGGGAATAGCT
>PVLD010035020.1:0-12147 GCA_004027595.1 Dinomys branickii | reverse complement strand
TGCTGTGATTCTGATGGGCTTTCCTTTATAGGTGATCTGTTTCATTTCTCTAGCAGCTTTTAATATTGTGTTCTTTTGCTGGATATCTGGGATCTTGACTATTATATGCCTGTGTGTGTTTTTCTTTGGGTTATGGATCGTTGGGGTTCTATATGCCTCGATTAACTGAACTTCAGTATCTTTTACCTTGTTTGGGAAAGTTTCTGCTATTATTTCAGCAAATATTCTTTTTATATCGTTTGTGAGGTCTCCTGCTGTTTCACACACTCCTATAACTCAAATATTGTTACGTTTTGCCTCATCTTGGAGCTGTTGGATTGACTTTTCTTGTGTCTTTGATGATATTATGAGATTCTTCCTTTCACACTCATAAGCTGCCATGCTGTCTTCAAGTTCTGAAATTCTATCTTCAGTTTCATTTAAGCCGTTTTGCATGCTTTCAGTGTAAGTTTTCAAATCCTGGCATTCTCTTTGGACCTGTTTCATTCTTGGTAATTCATTCCTAAATTGCTCTTGTAACGTTTCCATTTGTTTCCTATTTTCTTCTAGTCTTTTGTCTATTTCTTCTCTATGTGTATGGAACATTTCTTCCATCATTGTTTTCAGCTCGTTTTTTGTCTGAGAGATCATTGCTGGTATGTGGCTTATTTCTGCTTTAAGCTCTTTTATGGCCTGTTGGAGTTGTTTCATTTCGGATGCAATCGTTTCATAACTTGCAGGTATGTGATTTCCTGGTTCCCCTGTATCCTCGCATTCAAAACTTGTTCTGGGTGGGGTTGAGTTTTGAGACTGCGTTTTGTTCCTCTGTTTTCCCATTTTTGGGTATCAGATTCAAAATGTGTAGTTATAAATTCCCCAGGCAGTTCAACAGGCAAATGTCTGCTGCAGAGGCTGCTCCAATGATTCCTTCTCGTTGGGAGAATGTCCCTTAAGCTGTCTTCTGAGATTTCCGCTTCTACTCCCTACCCTGAGACCTGGCTGGGGCGCATAAGCAGCTCGCCGCCCCAGGGACCTTGCAGGCAGGGGGCCACTCAGGTGTTCCTCCCTGGGTGGAGCTCCTCCTCCCCTTACAAATCCCATCGGGGCGCCCAGCCAGCTCTTCCGACCCGGGGATCCTGCAGTCAGTAAAGCTGCTCAGATGTCCCTCGCTGGGCGGAGCTTCTTCCCGACTCAGTAAAAACCTGTCAGGGCGCCCAATCAACTCACCCTGGGATCATGCAGACAGGAATGCCACTCAGATGTATCTCCCTGGGTCGAGCTTCTTCCCGACTCAGAAATCTTGCTGCGGTGTTCACTCGGCTCTCCCGTTCTGAGATCCGTGCCAGCAGGAGATGCTGGCGCTCCCTGGCGCTTTTCTGCCTCGGCTTTCTCACAGGAGCTGCTGACCGCAGCTGCCACAGTTCCCGCAGCACCGGCTGCGGGGGCGGGGCTCTGAGCGGGATCCCGGACCACTGCCCAGATTGGCGCAGTCTGCTCCAGGAGCGCATTCTCTGAGTTTACTCTGCTCCGCCGCCTCCAACAGATCCTGGCTACTGCCGCCTCTGAGCTGATTGGGTTCAGGAGCTGGCAGGGTCTGTCCCGCCGCAATCGCTCTCTCGGTTGTACGCGGATTCAGCCGAGCTGCGGCCCAAGTGCAGCGCCGATCCCTCGGGCGCCCAGCTCTCGGGATCCGCCCACTTCTCGCCACGGCTTACCCAGCTGAAGCTTTAATGCTCAGACTGCAGAGAGCAACACGATCAGTTCTCAGCAGCATATATATTAAAGAAGTTATCTTTCTTCCTGGGAAGGTATATGGCCCCTTTGTTAAAGATAAGGTACCTTAGTGTGTTTGGAGTTGTTTCTGCATCATATATTCTGTTCCATTGATCCTTGGTTCTATTTTTGTGCCAGTACCACGCTGTTTTTATCATGATAGCTTGGTAGTATAATTTCAAAGTCAGTGGTGCTCCCTGACTTCTATTTGTTCTCCAGAATCACTTTTGCTACTTTAGGTCTCTTCTGATTCCAAGTGAATGTTAGGCAGTATGCTATTGATATTTTGATCGGGATTTTCACTATATTCATTCTTCCTACACAAATCAAGGGTGATCTTTTCATTCTCCAATATCTTCTTTCATATCCCTTTTCAGAATACTATAGTTTTCAGTGTAAAGGTCTTTTACATCCTATGTTGGATTGACTCCTAAGTATTTCTTTTTTTCTCTGTTGTTATTGTGAAAAGCGCTGTTTCCTGAATTTCTCACTCAGTGAGTTAGCTGTATCTGTAGAGGACAGATATTGATTTTTGAGTTGACTTTGTATCCAGCTATGTTACTGAATTTGTTTATTAAATCTAGAAATCATTTGGTGGAGTTTTTGAGGTCTTCTATGGAGAGAATCATGTCATCTGCAAATAATGATAATTTCATTTCTTTCTTTCCTATCCTTATTCACTTTTTCTCTTGTCTAATTGCTCTGCTAATGTTTCCAGAACTATATTTAATATGAGTGGTAAAAATGGACATCCTTGTCTTGTTCCTAATTTTAGAGTGAAAGCTTTCCATTTTTTGACCATTTAGTATGATGCTGGCTGTTGGTTTGTCATAGATGTCTTTTTATCAGATGGAGATAATGACTGTTCCAATTTTCTATGGGTATTTTTTAATCATGAATGTGTGATGGACTTTGTTTAATACTTTTTCTGTGTCTATTGAGTTGACTATATGTTTCTTGCCCTTGGCTTGGGATTATATGGTGCATTAAATTTATTGATTGGCGTATGTTTGAACCACCCCTGCATCCCTGGGATGAATTCTACTTGGGCATGGTGTATAGTCTTCTTGATGATTTGCTGCATTCTCTTTCCCAGTAACGTATTGAGGGCTTTTGCATCTGTGTTCACAAAGAAGATTGACCTGTGATTCTCATTTTTGGTTAGATCCCTTTCCAGTTTTGGTATTAGGGTAATGCTTGTTTCCAAGAATGAGTTTAGGAGTATTGCTTCACCTTCAATTTCATAAAGAATTTGAGGAGTAGTGGCATTAGATGTTCTCTAAATTTCTTGTAGAATTTAGCAGTGACTCTATCAGGACTTGGGATTTTCCTTGTTGGTAGGTTCTTAATTACATCTTCAATTTCATTGACTGATATTGGGTTATTAAGAATTTTTATATCTTCTTGATTCAGCTTTGGTAATTCATATGTATCTAGGAATCTGTCAATTTATTCTGTGTGTTATACCTCATCAGAATATAGGAGATATTGATGATATTCTGGATTTTTGCAGGATTTCACTCTTTTCATTCCTAATTGCATATATTTGAGTCTTTTCTCTTTTTTGATAAGATTGTAGAAATTTGTCCATTTTATGTAATCTTTTAAACAACCAAATCTTTGATTCTTTTTTTTTTTTTTGTATTGTCCTCTTAGTCTCATTTACCTAAAGTTTTGCTCTGGTCTTTATCATTTCTTCCCTTGTATGAGCTTTGAGCTTAACTTGTTCTTTTTTCTAGAAGCTTGTGGTTCAATATTATGTTGTTTATGTGCGCTCACTCTGTTTTTCTGATATAAGAATTCACTGCTATAAATTTCCCTCATAAGATTGCTTTCATTGCATCACATAAGCTCTGGTACATTGTATTAGCATTATTGTCTACTTATAGAAACTGTCTAATTCCATCTTTAAATTCTTCTGTGACCCATTGGTTGTTCAGAAGGGTGTTATTTAATTTCCAGGTTTTTATGGTTTCTCTTGCCATTGGTTTCCAATTTCATAACACTATGGTCTGATAATATGCATGGGATAATTTAAATTCCTTTCCAATTACTTAAGCATGTTATATGAGCTAGTATGAGGTCTACTTTGGGGAACATCCCATGTGTAGCTGAGAAGAATGTGTATGATGATGTGGGGTTGGAATACTCTGTAGACATCTACTAAGTTAATTTGTTCAAAAGTTTGATTCAATTCTGACATTTCTTTGTTTATTTTTTGGTCTAGTTAATCTGTCTATTTGTGACAGTGGGGTATCTGTCCCCTATTCAATGATATTACTGCATGTTTTTTATAGTTGGATGCACTGGTATTTGATGCATATATATTTATGATTGTTATCTCTTCCTCTTGGATTGTGCCCTTAACAAGTATGTATTGACCTTTGTCTCTCTTGATCAGTCTTGGTTTGAAATCTACTTTGTCTACAAACAGAATAGCTACCCCCATTTTTTTTCTGGGTTCTGGAAAACCCTGGGTTGCATGGAGTATTGTTTCCTATCCTTTAACTTTGTCTATGAATTTCTTTTTTAGTTAAATGTGTTTCTTGTATGCAGCACATTGTTGAATTTTGTTTTCTTGATCCATTCTCCAAATTTGTTTCTTTTGATTGGTGAATTGAGATCATTTACATTAATAGTTATAACTGATATGTATTGACTTTTTTTTATATGTATTGACTTATTCTTGTCATGTTATTTTCCAGTTGGTGGTTCCTTTTCTTTCCCCTGTGTTTAATTGCTTGCTTTGCCTGGTAGATTCATTCTGTTGGAGTTTGTAGAATTGAATTATTCATTACCGCTTCTTAGAATACCCTCAAGAACTTTTTGGAATGCTGGTTTGATGGTCATGATTTGCTTCAAGTATTCTTTATCATGGAAGTATCTTATTTCTCCATCTATTTTGAAAGCTAATTTTGCAGGGTACCTCAGTCTGGCTTGGAGGTTGTTTTATTTTAGGGATTGAAATACTCTACTTTAAACTCTCCTTGACTACAGTGTTTATATTGAGAAATTTGCTGTGGTTCAGAAGGGCTTCCTTTATAGGTGATTTGTTTCTTTTAACAGCTTTTAATATCCTGTTCCTGTGTTGGAATCTTTACTACTGTCTGCCTTAGGGTAGTTTTTTCTGATCCTGGCTAATTTGAGTTCTATATGCCTCTCTTAGTGTATGTCAAATTCTTTTTCCATGCTTGGAAAAGCTTTTGCCATTAGTTCTGTCAACAGGGTTTTTAAAATGTACTTTGTACTATCTTCTTATTTTTTAATTGTTTCCAGCCAATCTCATTTTATTCTTCTTTGCATTATCTAGTGGCTTTGGATTGATTTTTTTGTGGCCTCTTGCTATTTTTAATGTCTTTCATGTGATCATCACTATCTCTAAACCTGTCTTCTAGGTTTGATATTTTGTCCTCACACTGGCTGATTCTGCTGCATAAACTTTCAATGGGATTTTTAACCTCCAGGATATCTGTTTGAGTCTATTTAGTGGAATCTAGCTCTTTCCTATATTGGGCATTTGTGATTTACATTTTCCTAAGCTCCTCTATTTTTTTATTTGTGAATACTCTATATTCACTAACTGTATCCCTCATTATGTTTATCATCTCTTTAGTTACCTGTGAAATTATTTCTCACTTGTTTTTTTTCTAGAGCTTCATTCATCTGCTTTGTTACTTCCACTGCTGTCATTTCAGAAAGTTCAGCTGGGTGGTCTTTTATTTCTTCCACCTTAATGCCCACCGAATTTGCCTTGGGCAAGCTGCAGGTCTCATTTTGTATCTTTTAAAATTTACTTTCTGCATTAAGCTTACAAATTGCTTGTTGTAGGTAGCATTATTACTAGCATCAAGACCTCCTTAGGAAGTGACTACTTTTCAGAGATATTTTCTTGGTATAAGTAGCTTTTGGTTTTTGAGTCTGTCCCAAGATCCCAAATCTTCAATTTATTAGAGATGAGAAGTTAATGGCTATTTGCCCTATTACTCAGTTCTTTGGTATGGGACTATGGTCTTTTTATGACCCTCAGACAATCTCATTCCTGATGTAAAAGGTAGAACAACTGATCACAACAACTTGGATAAAGTAGTGCAATCAGTAATAGCAATAGCTTCAAACAAAGTCTAGAAAATGTCCCACTGTGGTAACTGTTAATTTACCACTTTTAACAATAGGTACAAACTTTGGTTGCAGTAGCGTGGTACCATTTCTGATGCTTCAACTCCAAAGAAGTTCAGGCTCATCCTGGACTCTAGTGTGATGTGGAGGCCTGAGTTGTTCAGCCTACAACACTCTGGGTGTGTCTTGCCAGCTTGACCTTGGTTCTCTGATCTTGGATGTCTCCCAAGGTTGTTCCTCACCCAGTCACTGGGAGCCTGGAGAGGAAGCCAACCCACAGCTGCTCCAAGTCCCAAGTTCAGTTGGCCTCTCCCTAAAATGGCATTTGGCCAAGCAGACACTTGGATGGGAGCCACACATCACTGTTGTAATTCATAGCATCCACTGCCCATTCCATTGGCATGTTTCTCCGTGCAGGTATCTAGAGTCATCCACCCCCACTGTGTCTTTGGAGAGCCAAGAGTCAGGGAAAGGGTGATGCTGGTGGGGGCCCATAATAAATGATAAGACTAGTGAGCATGTGGAACTTTTTGGAAATTACTTAAGAGGTAATGATGAAAATGTGAGAAATATGAACAGCAAAAGCCATACTGACCAGGGTCCAGGTGGAAATAAAAAACAGAGTGTTGGAAACTTGAATAAAGGCTATTCTTATTATAGAGCTTGGCAGAACTGTATCTGTGAGTGAGGACTTTTGAAAGGTAGAATTTAAGAGTGATGAACTATGATATCTGGCAGAAGAAGTAACTAAATGGCTAAGCATTCAGGCTCCTGAATGTTTTTAACCACACAGAGAGAGATGCAGGCACAGGGGAATGATTTAAAGACAATTTATAATTAAAAGAGAAGGAGACCAGAAAGATTTGGAAGAATTTCAGCCTGGCCATGTGTAGAGGATGAAAGATCATTTTCAGGAGTGAGAGCCAAAGGTGTAGCCAAATGGACCATTTGCTAAGGAGATCAGTTTGCATAGAAGGGATATCAAGACAGTGGACCTCAAAGACATTACAGAGATATTCAAGACTTCCCCTCCCATCACAGTTTCACATCTCTAGCAGGGCAGGATGTTTTGGGGAATGGCCTTTCTGTTTCCCACCACTGTTTTACTGCCCTGAGATACCTTGCATCTGTGCTGCCCACATTCCAAAGCAGTACTCCTTGGCCACCTAGCCATGCTCATGTGGGCCCAGATTAAACTCAGGCTACTGCTCTCCAAAATACATGTCATAAACTTTGGAGGTATCCATGTGTTGCTAATCCTGCCAATGTGCAGAATGTAAGAACTTTGGGGGCACCATATCCTTTATTTAGATTTTCAAAGTGTGTGCCAAAGAGCCTTGAGTCCCAGGCAAAGGACTGACACTTAGGCCTAGATGTCACAGAAATTCCTCAGTAGGGAAAGGCCTAGTAGAGTAACGGAAGTGGAGTTACCACTTACATACTTACATGGGCTATATTCCTTTTTTCATACCCACATCTCCTTTTTTGGAATGAGAATGCTTTTACTAGGCTGATCCTACCACCATATTTGAAATAGATAACTTGTTTTTATTTCATGGGCTCACAGATGGAATTTGCTACAGGATAACACATACTTTGGACTTTTAAGTTGGAACAAGTTAACACTTTCAGGCTATTAGGATGGAATAAATGTAATTTGTATTGTGAGAAAGAAATGGACTTTGGAGGTCAGGAGAAGAATTCTATGGATTTAAATTTGTAGCCTTCCCAAACTTCTTGGATTGAAAACCCCCAATACAATGGTATTGATGCAAGGACTGAAAAGGTGATTGGGACATAAAGACAGAGAACTCATGAATGGATTGATTTCCTCTTCAGGGGAGTGAACCAGTCATGGTGAGAGCTGGTGGTTTTAAAAGCAGGTTCAGCGAGCACTGCTATCTCTTGCCATTCCTCTCTTGCTGATTCACCTTCTACCATATTATGCAGCAGCATGAAGTCACTTACCAGATGCAGGATCCATTCTTTTGGACTTCTGAGCCTCAAGATAGATGAGCTAAAGAAGCTACTTTCATTATACATTACCCACCCAATCTGTGGTAGTCCATTATAGCAACAGAAAATGGAGTAAGACACCTTTGTATCCTGCGGACACATTTGCATGTGTTGAAGGGCATATTTTGGTTGAATTTTCTCCATCTCCTGCAAGTCCTTTTGCTGGCTACCTTAGCCTTCTTAATGTAAGATAAAAAGGTAAACTTCAGCACTATTCTTGTTTCAATGAAGATAAAGCTAAAAATTGTTGAGGACAATGTTTCCTGTTGATAAAGATTACCTAAATCTTGACTTTTTACTTATTTATTTGGAATATTTAAACCATGAATGGTAAACTTTAAAAATCCATTGACAAATGCACTAAAAATGAAATTTCATTCTACTCCAAAGTCCTAGAAGCATCCACCAGTCCTCTTTCCTGGGATACTGATCACTACTACATTGTTGTGTATTTTCTAAGAAAGCCTAGAGAAAATGTCTTTTAGCTGAGAATGTTCTTGTGCCTCTGGTAAAGCTTTCATGAGAATCTTAAGTTCGTTTCAACTGTTCAAGAATAGGAATCTCAAATATCAGTTCCCAAGTGAGTGTTAGAAATCTCCGCTAAAACCACATGGTACTCACCATTTTTCTGTGACCTTTCCCTTTTCACTTTTGATGACATGCCGATGCTCCTGCTTGGTATCCTAAAGGAGAAGCAAGTCAAGAAAAGTTCTGATTCTTCATTAGGGACGATTCCTTCACCATTTAGCTAAGAAACATTAAGCCCAGGCAATGAAAAGTACAGACCTAGGGTCACTCACAAGTAAGGGTGTAAGAGCAGCAGTTGGGAACACAGGTTCTGTCCCTGAAAGATGATATGGCACCGGGGAAAGGTCTAACTTTTTGGTTACATAACAAGGACTAAATGAGTAAGCCAGGTGAAAAATGTGGCATACGGACACACACAGAGTAGTCACTCAGTAAATGTTAATCATAACTATTAGAATTATCATTAATGTGATGAAGATGACAATTTGCACGATCTAAGTATAAGTATGAATAAAGCTTCCCATCATCATTATCCGATGCTGTTTTGCTGTTTGTTTTGTTTCTTACAAAGAAAATTGAATGTTTCAAATATGTTTCCATTATAGCTGGGTGTTTGAGACCAGAGATACTGAATGGAAAGCTGTCTGTGGAGAAGGAACACTATACTAAAACGGAAAATGTCACCATTCAGTGTGACTCTGGCTATGCATTACATGGTCCCCAAAGTATCATTTGCTCAGAGAACAGAACCTGGTCCCCAGAAGCACCCAAGTGTGCAGGGGTGAGTGGCACCATTCAGGGCGATTCTGTGTTGTCAGCTCCGAAAAATAGTGGTCTTCTCCAAAGCTCTGTCCCTGCCAACAACAATGACTTCTGACTTTTGTCACAATGTCTAAGTAATTGATCAAAATCATCACTTTCAACCAGGAAGCACAGCAGTGGGCTAGGAAAGGTAGTTGTTTTTACTGTACTGCAAGACCCCAAACAAACTCCAAACTTTAAGGTCCCTGATACCCACATCCTCTGACCTCCTAGGTCTACATTTCGTTAGATATTTGCTTCATTTCTGTTATTACATAGAACCCTCCTCAGCAGACTTCATGCAAGTGCTCCAGGCTCCTGTGAAGCTCTCATCTCTGCTCAGGAGCAGAACTGGGTTGGCCCACAAGAGAACATCCGCCAGGAGGCAGCGTCTCCTCTGCCTCTGCTTCCTCTGTCTGTCCACACACCAGGCTCGCTTTTGCAATGGTCCCTGTACAGATGCACCATACCTTCTGCTCTCTGCTTTAAATCATTTTTAGGAAGTCTCTGAAGACTGCAGACAAGTGATTGCTGGCAAAAAGCTCATGGAATTCCTTCCCAGCCCAGCTGATGTGAAAATGGCCCTGGAGATGTATAAGCTGTCTGTGGAGATTCAACAATTGGAAAAGGAGAAGTACATGCGGACCGAGGAGAAATTTTGTGAAAAAGAAATGAAGCAGTCACTTTAAATTAACATACAGGATCCCCACCTACCAACTCCACTTCTCTGTAAGCACCACTACTCACACTAGTAAGTTTCTGGGTTTGGAAAGAATTCATGTGATTATTGTTATTGAAAAGGCATAATTGCTGATGCTGCAATTTGTGGGTCTACTTGACTCATTGTGCTGGTTAAATAAAAGATCCCTTATCAGTCATTACTGGCTGTGCTGTTATCCTGCCCAGTATATCATATAAAAGTGATACCCACAGCATAAACCACTGCTTACCGTATCTGAAATTAACTTTCCTTTCCTTTTTTTTATCTACCTAGGAAAGAATGGAAGTCAGAAAATTTAAACTGAGTTTATACCTTTATTTGTACCTGGATGCCTTTGTTACATGTCTCCCATGTCCAAAACCTGCCTACCGTCCGCCTACAGGAAAGGCCCCAATGAAAACCAGAGAAAAACAACATCGAAGTCACACAGGCCCTTTGGCGCCCCCGTCTGGCCATTAACCGCCTGCTGCACCTCTGTAATGATTTCCATTGTCATTCTTTTTTTAATTTTAAAGAGAATAAAAAACTTTTTAAAATATTAAAAGTGATACAAAATTTCAAAAAAGGATGATAGGAAATCAACAACGGGTGTTATATTGCATATTATTGTCTTCAAAGTAGTTGTTGCGATTACCAGATGTAAGCATGCAAAATTGGTCAAAAAATTAAACATTAACTGTAACTTTCCATAAACCAACAGAAATTAGTAAGTACAATGATCTTAGCTATCATATATAAAGTCTTCCCTTCCTTCCTTCTTTTCTCCTTTCCCTCATCCCAGTTGTTCTTTCCTTTTGAGCAATTTCTTTCCCTCTCACAGTATCTATTGTACCTTTCAGATTTTGTTTACTCTCAGTTTCTTACTGGGCTTGCGTATTGTTCCTTTCCAGAAATGGAATTATACTCTATGACACCTTTCTTTTCTGTCTTTTTAACATTATATTTTTGAGTTTTGATGTTGTGCATGGTCGTTTCATCCATGTTCACTTGTATTTAGTATTCTGCCACTGTGTGGACATACCCAGTGTATTGTCATTGGTAACTATTTTCGTTATGTTCAGTTACTTAGGTATTATGAATAGTAGTTCTATGTCTTCTTACATCCATTTATGTTGGACATATGTTCTTATGTTCAGTATATTTCTAAGGATGAGATCAATAGTTCATGTAAATTTGTTTGGGAGTTTTCAAAATGGCTCTAGGAAACTGTACCTCTCAAATGTGATTGTTCTGTACAATATTTGTTGTCATTTATGATTCTTTTCTGAGAAGTTCTGTTGTGTGTGAACTCCTATCAAATTGTGCTTTTAATTTGATCTTCCCTGTTGATAACTGAGGTTGTACATATGCTAAATGGTTACATAGTAGCCGTTTAGGTATTCTCTTATTGTGAAGAGCTACTTCAAACCTTTTATACATTTTTCTTGTGGAGAGTCTATCTCAAAATTAGTTGTGAGAATTTTTGATATATTTTTGATAAATGATTTCTGTGGCATATGGTTAATACATTGTGTCAACTTGGGGAATCTAGAGGTTTAGTTGAGTGACTCAGGAAAAAGTTGGGGTGCTTCCTTTATAAACATCCTGAGCCTGTGGAAGAGGAGGGCATGGAGATTGTGTGAGAGGTTCACGACCCCTGGGTGGGGGTAGGTTGTTTACAATGTAGGGGAGAAAAGGAGGCTGCTTGCAGCCGTTCCTCCCTTTTGCTTGTGGTTTTTGTTGTGCTCTGCTGCCCTAAACAGTTTGCCCTCTGCCATGTGCCATTCTGCCTCAAAACCAGCCAAATAAGGACTAAAACCTTCACAAACTGTAAGCTAAATAAACCTTTCCTTCCTTAATTTTGGGCGTTGGGTATTTTGTCTCGGCAACAAGGAAAAAGTAACCAAGACACATATATATTACAAATACATTTTTCCTGTGTATGGTCCACCTTTCTACTTTAATAAGGCTTTCATTTGTTCATGTGCTTTGATAAACATAAGTTTCTCATTTTAATGGGTAGCATGTATCAAGTGCTTCCCTTTTTTTTTTTTATTTTAGAAACATAAAAGTACAAAAACATATTGACAAACAGACACCCATTATCATAGAAAATAGTACAATCACAACTAATCTATAGACAAGGTGATATGGTCTCAACAGTAGTTGTTGCTTTATCCATTGATATCTTCGAATTGTAGATGTATGGACCCATATACAGACATGCAAATTTA